>CM051033.1:35890315-36117815 GCA_027627225.1 Congeria kusceri
TGTAGTATTAGTTGTTGTTCATGTTGTAGTTGTTGATGTTGTTGATGTTGTTGTTTTTGTTGTTCGTGTTTTTTTTTTTCATGCTATTGTTGTTTGTGTTGTTCTTCGTGTTGTTCTTCGTGTTGTTGTTCGTGTTGTTGTTGTTTGACTTGTTCTTCGTGTTGTTGTTGATCATGTTGTTTTTGGTGTTTCTGTTCTGCGTGTTGTTGTTGTAGTTAGTGATGTTGTTCATTGTTATTTAGTTATGGTTTTGGATACGTATCAGGATATTGGTGACGTAGATTTATTTTTAAGTACTTTCGGTCAACGCATAATTGACTGTTGTATTCAAAACTGGCAAAGTGATACAAACAATTCGTCTCGTTGTCACCATTACAAGTACTATAAAACACTGCTAAATACAGAACGATACTTAAATTTAGAACATATACCATTGAAACATAAAATTGCTTTTTCTAAATTTAGATGCTCTAATCATAAATTAAATGTTGAGGTAGGAAGACATTCAAATATTGCGTTCGATGAAAGACTATGTACTTTTTGTCGCAATGAAAATAATATTTATGTTATTGACTGTGAATACCATGCTTTTTTCCATTGTTTAAAACATAGGGAAGTCCGTACTCAGTACCTTCTTAATTGGTACCATGGTGGAAATTTTGTTTATGATTTTATTCTTTAATGGGAGCAACAAACGATGAAATTATCCATAAGGTAACAATTTTTGTGTATCATCTTGTAAACAACATTAAGTCTTAACTACAAACATGTTTAAGAGGCAACTATATAATTCTAAATTGTGTATTTGTATATTGTGTATTGTTGGGCCGGTGCCCTTTATTTACTTTAAAAAACTGTGTTGAGTTTAGTTGTTGTTGCTGTTGTTCATGTTGTTATTCGTGTTGTTGTTGTAGTTCTTGTTGTTGGTCGTGTTGTTGTTTTTTGTGCTGTTTTGTTCGCGTTGTTTCTCGGGTTGTTGTAGTAGTGGAGTTGCAATTGTGTAGTGGATTAGCAATTGTGGAGGATGTGGTGGTATATTAAGTGCTATTAGTGGTTGATGTAGTTGCTGTTGATATAAATACTGTTATTAATTTTAAATATTTGGCTTCAAAAGCGTGTTGATTTCTCAATTATGAATTTTGTCTAAAATGCTAAAATACTACTACACAAAATGGGCATGAATGAAGCTGTTTACTCGTGCACTGCAAGCTATTTTATTTATATGGCATGCAACAATTCTTATTGTCTCTTGCATTAATAAAGGTCATGTTTTCTAAAACGGTAAACCAAAAATGTATTATCTGTGGTCTAAGTCGGATAGACCCGCTCGTAGCAGCTCGGGTATAAATTTCATATACAGTCGCTACTCGGGTCTATCCTATACATGCGTTATCACCCTTTGGTAATTGTTAATTGTATATGCATTAAGGGAAAACAGGAAGATATTGCAACACACGTTGATAAACGCACGTTCGCAGTGAGGATTTTATTTATATTTTGAAGTCGAAATCAAGATTACAAAAACCTCAAAGGGTATGTTTAAACAGTATCAATTTATTGTTTTTATTATTTGTTATTCAGTTTACAATGTATATATCTACATTTCAACAGCTATAGTATGCTTGAGAAAAAAATGTTTTGACATAACCTTTTGCATTGATATTAATGTTTTTTTTCACATCTTCATATGATTAATAATATATACTAACCGTATTATGACCTTTTAAAAGCTATTTTAGATGTTAATTCAGATGAAATTTATTGTTTTCATTATTTGCTTATTGTATTTATTGCAGTCTGTGTATGCAAGTTTATCAAGCATGCATTCTAACTGTATCCTTCGCTGTGTATACAGATTAGATGCATTGTATAACATACATGTCTAAGTTTTAAATGGCGACACGACGATTCAAGGTTCAAGGTTGATTGAAGTGCTTATTCAATGACTTGCTTTTGACAACAAATATTTGTGTTTATATTTGATAATTTGATAATGTTTGTATGTATGCGAACTATAGACGTTTGAAAAGGAGATGAAACATATACATTTATAATTATGTAATGTCCATTCTTTTTTAAACATGAAGTATAACCAAAGTTTTACAATGTGCAGTTTAGATCATATTGAATGTACGCAGCCGTTAAACTTCAACAGACCTGGGATGGTATCCATAAGGATCCTAATAAAAACGATGTAATTTTTATTAAAGTCATACATTTTCTTATGTTTCTTTTTGATCGTAATATCTAAACAAAAGCAAAAGATGCTTCTTATTTCATCATATATAAGTATAAGATGTTTAGTATTATCAAGAAACTTCTATTTCAACTGTTAAAACAAGTAAATCTTAATATAGATTTTACTCAGGAGCTATATGAATATGGCCATTCAGTGTGTGAAGCGAGCCTGCAATATGGCCATTCAGTGTGTGAAGCAAGCCTGCAATATGGCCACTCAGTGTGTGAAGCGAGCCTGCAATATGGCCATTCAGTGTGTGAAGCGAGCCTGCAATATGGCCATTCAGTGTGTGAAGCGAGCCTGCAATATGGCCATTCAGTGTGTGAAGCGAGCCTGCCTTCGTTTTGTGATATATTTGCGGTGTGGATCGCGATTTATAAGTCTTCATGTTCAGACATGCAAACCACAATTGAATAAAATGTTCCTATGACAACAATATATATAAATAACTATGACACGAAATCATTATGGCACATTAACTACTTTAAATAGCCATAAACATGCTTTGCGAAATAATCTTCCAAAGTAGTCATCACACTTAGTTGTAAGCTTTTCAATCATAAAAATATGACGAAAATGTTATATTAACATTATTATCATAGAATATAATAAAATATGCGATTACTCTAACATAATGTTTTTTAGTATATGAAAGTTTCTGTAGAAGGAATGAATTTCCATCAAGTTTACTTGTCTGCAATGTTTGTAATTCTTGGATGTACGTGATATTCATTACACATAAAGTTGTACAATAATAAAAATAAACGGTTAATGAAATGTTGATAATGGTTCAGGGTCTTGGTTTGAATATTCCATCGTGATAGGGCACAACATGCTTTTGCTGCATACTTATATGTTAAATAAAAGTTCTGGTGCGCAGATATCGTGATAGTAGTGGCTTTACAACATACATGGGGGTCATGATGACAATGACACGCCCACGACTGGCACCGGTCCTTGGTTTTGGTTAAAGGCAATGATAATAACGCTATGACTTTGTTGTTTTACGTTGTTTGTTACTTGCAAGTTTTGGGAAATCAGTTGGAAAAATTATCCTGCAAGGGTTATTTCTCGTGTTCAGCAAAGGATTTTTATGCGAAATATCAATACATCATTTGTTTCAAACTTATTTGTTAAAGATAAAAAACAGTCATTGTATTCACAAACATTGTATTGTGTTGGAAGGAGATCTTTATGGTAGCCATCCCCTTGATATCAACATGGTAAAACAGTACAGTACTATACTAGTGGTTTGTTTATATTTCATTTTTTTAATTTTATTGGTTGTGTTATTTTTGTCATTTTTATGAAAGTATATTTGAGATGGACAAGGTGCTTGGGATGCTATACATATCTTTGCTTTATATGCTAGGCTTCCACTGCCATGCGATCCGTTACGAAAGTCACGATTTGCCATTCGTAACTAATCGTTGACTTTCTCTGATATTTAGGTTTGGATATTAGATAATGCCAGTCGATTCATTCTGATTTGTTTTTGCACTCGGATGCAATCTGGCCACAATTTGTTAATTACAGGTGTTACGATTAATGACGGTCTGATCTCCATTTCAGATACGATTGCATACGTTCTTTTGGGATTGTTTCGATCGAGTTCACGATTGGGCTTCGATCTGACACGATCATCACGATCGAGTTCCACAAATTGGGACGATCTGGTGATACGTTCATCACCAATTGATGCGCCCTGTTACGATAGGATACGATTGTGGTCGCGATTTCATTTAAGATCATGATCGAGGGTGATCACGATTTCAGCTACGACTGCACCCGACGGGCAAAACTACAGCCCGACTGACCATTGACCTCATCTTTTTTTAGATCACAACACATTGCAATAGAGCGCGGAATTTTTCTTGTCTAAGATCGATCTCTTTCACGACGATTTGGAAGCACGAATATATTCGCTTTGTCGTGCTTTGTTACGGTGCAATACGATCTGATATGATGATCCCTATTAACAATTGATCGCGGTAATCGTATTAATAGTTTGAACTGTTTTAAACGATGTACTATTTAATTGATTGACACGACTGACCGTAAGACCTGATATGATCCTATTGGATCACCATAATTAGTCCACGATTAGTCCACATTTAAGACCACAATTTCAATCGTATCGCGAATCGTGATGGTGGTGACCTAGCATAAACATTTTCAAGTATGTCATAAATATTACTGTAATACACTAATGCGTATCTATATCATTTGCGCTCACGGGTTATTACACATTGTCACGGCAGTAGCATTACTAAATTGATACAGTTCCTCATTTTTATTATCTCAAACGGTATATTAAACCAAATCACAAAATAAACAAATCGTGCATTACAATGAGAAAAAATATATACAAATGTCGAATATTATATCAATCGTGTTAATAAACAAGAGATAAACCAATTGCACTATCATCACTGTTTGAAACAATGACATGCCCTGATGTATTTGCACGTACTTAACTGCTACTTTTAGCCTAGTGCAATCGTTGCAAAACGAAAGTGAACATATCTATATTACGCGTTTAAAAGATAAACTGTCTATAAGACGCGTTTACACAAATACTTTAAAACACTTGCGGTTGTGCAAATACAAATTTGACTGATGGATATAGATATGGAGCAAAGCATGTAAGTTTGAGAGAATTTACGTTTAATCATAATGCTAAATATGTACCCAATGGATTTAATAAACTTCATTTAATACATTAGCATATTTATAACCATAAGCGATATAATAGTGACGTAAAAAGATTACCTCGGTACAATTATAACGAATATAAATAAACAACTGAATAGTGATTTAGTTAAATATCACATGGGTATTTTAAACTATGAATAATGGACGAACGCATTATCTGAAAAACAAACATGGCATTTTCTGCAAACACACAACAACACACGAAACTATGTTGTTCGGCATTCAATGCAGCCAAAATGGACCTGTTTTATGTTAATATAACGATTTATATTTCAGCAGCGTTCAACATTGTTTGCATGTTTTGAAACTGCGTGTAACATTAAATGCTAGTTTCCATTTTACGTCCTACTTATACTTTGACGACACACAAGGGAGCGTTCTGTTAAATACGTACTTGAATAGTGAGTTCGGAAATGATGGTTCTCTGCATGTCATTAGTTTCAAAATGCATTTAGCAATACATGTAGGGAGAAGTGTTTATAACCGCTGCCAAGTGTGTTGTGGTGTTGTAACCGTTGTTATGTTTGTGTATAGGTTTGTCAGTATCTTTATGCACAAAGTTATGAACGGATGTATATGAAATCAAAATTGTGTGAGAAAGTTGTATATAAGCCAATTAACAAATGATTAGAGTTGGGTGTCGATGCGGATTATCCATTGATATTTGGAAGAATTCATTATCTTTGGCAGATAGCGGAAGGGAGTTAAAAATATTAACTAGAACATTCTAGTATTAAGTAGGGCCACTATCTTTCGAAGGTCTGCCCTTTATTAGTATTTTTTGTTGTTGTTTAATTAAATGTACAGCATATTGCAGTAAAATATGTTAACGGTCTTATCATGAATTAGTTGCATCCATTTATTTGAGAAATACGATTAATACAATAGGTAGATCTATGTCACTGTGTTTGTAGTTTTGACTTGATTTTACAGCGAACAAGTCAACAAATTCACGCTAAATACATCTACGATGGACAATATGTATTCTTCGACAAGTACCCAACAGGATGAAAAGAACACGTTGTCTACAGTTTCTGCCATCAGCTGTGTGCTGTCAGTGATAGGTGCAGTTCTGATCGTTATGACCTACATTTTTATTCCTAGTATCCGGAATACAACTCGAAAATTGGTTACTTGCCTAGCGATTGCCGATTTCTTAACACCAGCGGGTAAGATAAGATATGGAGATATCTCCGCGACATTCAAACCGACTGTTTAGCCACAGTTGATGGATTTTTTTTATTGGAATTGACCTTTAAACGAGATTTGATTGACAGTGTGATGAGCATTCAGAAAGGTAGGACTAAATTGTTTGACGGAGTTGTCTTGTAAAAACATTCGTATACTGTCAACGACGTTGACCAAAGCAGGCGTGGTATTAATATAAACAAAGCGAAACTCCAGTTGCGACAGCAGGAGAGAACTCTTATTACATGTAGCAGCCCGAGTCCCTTTATTTAAGAAAAGTGACCAATTGCCAAACAATTACACGGCACATCAAAAAACACATAAACACAAAACACATATGAATAAAACTGGGGTCACCGCATTGGAACGGTCAATGCAAAGCATTGTGGGTTTAAACCGGTTAACGTGCGCCCGAATCTCACACTTGGCCCAGAATTATTCACAAAACATTTAAGTGTAAATAAAAATTAACCTCTTGGCACCGCAATTGAAATAAAACAGCAATAAAAGAGAATGCTATTCAATTTATTGCAATTTAATTACTCAATGGCTAGGTGCAAACAAGAGTAGCAGAATTGCAACTTTCTGAGTCACGATGAAATGAAACAAAAACAAGAAACACGATATGGAGATATCTCTGTGACATTGAAATCGACTGTATAGCCATAGTTGATGGATTTTTTTTTATTGGAATTGACATTTCAGCGAGATTTGACAAATCTATTTGACAAATCTATCAGACAAATCAATTTGACAAATCTATCAGACAATTCAATTTTACAAATATATCAGACACATCTATTTGACAAATATATCAGACAAATCTATTTGACAAACACGTATATCAGACAAATCTATCAGACAAATCTATCAGACAAATCCATCAGACAAATCTATTTGACAATCCTACAGATTGCTGAAATATATAATTAACAACAAAGCCTATCAAGGTCTCTTTTTGACAAGCACATAATACGAACGACATCTTTGTTAATCAATGCAATCCTAGGCTTCAAAATAGCTCAACACACTGTCAATCAAATTTATTCGAACGGTTAATCACATGTATAACCAGTACTCTTGTCAGTCTACACGCACTTAAGCATATTCATCATTTTCACAAGGCATGTTCAACAAACTATGTAAATCATTGTCCATCATTTCAAATTAAGATCAATAGTAAATTTGTGAGCGTTTGAAGCTTGAAATAATTCGTTTCAGTGGATTTATTTGAATACGTAATTTAACTCCCTTTGGTGCCTCTCGATCAAAGATTTACATTTGTGACGTTTTTGGATCTTTTGAAGTACATACTTAAAAATACGGGAAGTCTTAATTGTTTGGTGGATCTAAAACGTCAAGTCATGTCCCAAATTATAGGTCCTTTGAAAATTTCACATTGCAAAACCTTAACAATTATCTCCAACAATTAAAACAGAACATGTTTGTGTTATTACGTTGCACAACGCCCATTGCATATGTTAAGGCGAGAGTTTTTTTATTTCTTGGTTCTCGGATCCGCCGACCCGATTTTTTCCAAAACGCAAAAAAATAAAAAGTTGTAGAATGTACCAAATATTGTAAAAATGACCTTCTGAAATGGTTTCAACCTGTTAAACGGAATGCAAAAAAATACGCTGAAGAAATGACTAAATTTTAACAAATATTTTTACTGTATATCGCTGTATGATTCATATGATCGGCTCTCTGTTATTTTATACATCAGGCAGCACTTAAAGTCAGAAGAAAATGCTCAGTAAAAAGAAATTAAGATATTAAAATCATTGTATTAAACACACATTTATAATTTTATATCAATATTATAATTAACAAATTTCATTGGTGTATATTGATTTATTAATAAGATATATTCAGTTAGTTTTCACTTTATTAAACATGTTGTTATGCATATAATATGGCCAGTGCCTAGCGATATCTGACGCACTTTATTTAAGTGAACTAGCATATTTTCACATTAGTTTTATATGATAAAGACTGCCGTTTTATGTTACTATTATTGGTATTAATGTAATGTTTATCATGTAGTGATTAAGTTAATGTTGTGTAATATGGTTTTTGTAAGTAATAATGCATAAAACAATTTAATATCACTGCCCATTTCCATTTGTGAAATTCTAGTCATTAATTTACTCGCTTCTGTATTGTTTTATTTTTATTTTTATTTTTTCCCTCCTCCAACAGGAAACTTTTCCAAAAATGTCCGAGAACCAAGAAATAATAAAACTCTGGCCTAATGAACAACGTATACATAAATTATGTTATTTTAGTAAACATAATGTCTAGTTATTTATGCATACTTTGTTTACATAGAAGTTCATAATTAAACCATTCCGCAGCTACATATTGATCAAGTTTTATAAGTTTAAAACAATATTGTTATAATATACAATGCATATATAATGCATTGTTATGTTGTATTTTCCTTATGACAGGTTACATGGCCGCCATTGCATACAACGAGGGCAACGTGTCAACAAATGAGTGGAATACATTCTGTGTGCTGCAAAGTGCATTAACAACATATTCTAGTATGGTGTCGTTCTACCTTACAGTCGCCATAGCAGCATACCTGTATATGTCGGTCACCAACCCCAGAATGTCAGGTTCCATATTTATCACAGTGTCCAATATAGTGGCTTGGTTGGTTCCAGGTGAGACCACCTGTTTATTTTGAGGTCGTTTTATGCAAATGTGAAGTTTGCAATCGCATCATCTGCAGAAGTGTATACACTATATAAATATATGTCTTTCCTGTTATTAGCTTGAATAATGTACTTAAAGTGCCTTTATGAGAAACAGCAGTAAAATACTGATTGCTTAAACATTATCAATATATAATATGCCAGATATTATAATATAACTTTTAGTTTAATATATACTTTTAAATTGCTTCTGTTTGGGCATCACGAAAAGTGTTTTGTACCTTGTCAATTTTTATGTTTACGTTCGTGTTTTAATACAGTAAATCAAGTAAAATATGTAACGCAAGGACATTATACAATTAAACACCAAGACTCTCGAAGTACCCATTTTGTTATGTGTGCAACTTATTTTTATAAGCGATATGCCAGTGATTTAGAAAGCTAATTGAGACACAGAATTTTTTTCAAATCTTCAGGAATAATAGTCAGTGTAACCTCATTCGATGGCATGCTAGGACGCGCAATGGAGAACTCCACCATTGGCACCGGGCCATGGTGTTGGATCAAGTGGGAGTCGTCCACCCGTAAAAAGTCATTGATATACATGTTCGTTGCAGGGAAGGGATGGGAGATAGCATGCTACCTTCTGACGGCAACGTTTTATGTTCTACTGAAACTGCAACTGGTAGGTTTTGCAATAAGATACAGGCTGAAAGTAGTTTTCTAGAAATATTTCTGTAAATCTTCACGATTTTTGAAAATTCAGCGAAATTTATATAATTATTAAATGATTCGTTTCGGCTGTTCTTAATGTATGTTTTGACATACACAGTGTGTGAGTTATACTAATGTTTGTACCTAAGAAATTGTAATTGTACATATCACTCAGTGTGATATAAAAATGTGTTAGATCTAGTTATGTTGCGATTGTATGACTCAACGTGCAATTCAATTTCCAATTGTGTTACAGTTTCTTTATCAACGGCACAGGTCACTGGCACAGTGCAATCCCAATTTACGACCAGATGATATAAAGTTCCTCTACATCTGAATAATTTTGTTAGCAATCCGAGCTTGGGGTACCATCCGATTCTTCATGAATACAGTATTTGAAACCCAATACAGCGGTGATTTTCTGCTTTACCTACAAGCCATCGGGGATCCATCGCAAGCTTTCTTTAATTGTATCTTGTTCTGTATAGTCGACACTGAAGTACGACGCAAACTATACTATGGAATCTTTTGCGATGCACTAGACTTAGCGGTAACGAATGCAAACGCTGAACAAGATGCGGAACCAGAGAGCGTGGAGTCAGAAGAAACGACATTGCTTAAGACAAACCAATTATCCTGTCCACCATTCAGCGATGATAGTTCTGATTCGGATCAAACGGATTTACTGAAGACAGATCAAGTCTCAATTCAAACATTGCAAGAAGATGGTTTCAGCAGAACAAGTTATGGCGCCATAAATCAATCTGTGGACGAATCAGTTACATCACGCAGAACGGAAAGTCAGTCATCTGCCGGAAGTAAAGCTGTTCTAGTGTAATTTGTGTTTTGGGATTATATGTAATATCTCTTTTTCTGTAGTGTTTTACGATATCGTTATACACAATATCCTTGTTCAGTTCATATTGTAGACACAGATTAAATCTATAGTATGTACTCTAAACATATTATTGTAACAGAATGAGTAGTTTTTAATTTGTTTTTAAATAGTTTGCATATGTTGAATTATATAAGACTATCAAAAACCTATGCAAATTTAAATGTATTATATACTATATGTCTTCTGTTTTATGTAAGAGTAATGTATTTAAACGCGCTTTTTGTTGCCAAATGCAGCTTTAGTGAACAGATAAAGCATGAAGCATAACGAAAAACACACATACAAGAATTACTAGAATCACAGATAACATTTTTTTTTGCATTTGATCAATAAATATGATACATTTTTAAACATATTTCAATTAAAGCGGCAATGCAGAGTATGTGCACTACAGTATCTTGTTTTATTTCAGATTGATCTAACAAGAAAAAGGATGGAAATGATAACATCTTATTTATTGTAATTAAAAAAGCCCTTAAAATTAGTTGCTATAGCAATTTAGTCAACATATTTTATTGTAAGTGAGGGAAAAACGTTAACTTTGATTTTTAAAAAGAATAAGGCATTAAAGTTTTGGTATATATATATTGTGTTACATAATTGTTATTGAAGCGCTTTGAAAGAAGTTTTAATAACAACGAAATATCACAATTGGTGAAATATTTTAAACAAGTTTTTACTTCTTGTTTCGGGTGATGAGCGAGAAACCAGACGGTTTTATTTGTCGAATAACCCACTAGTCGGGATAGAATAGTAAAACATTTGATAAGGCCGTGTTTTAGTACTAGAGCTTCAAACGCACCGGATTTAAACGAAACGAACAAGGATATTAGCGTTTATATTCATTCATTTATATGTATGTACCATGTATATGATTTGCTTTGCAAAACTGCATTTGAAAATACAATGTATAAAAAACTACATAGCATTTATCAGTATGTTTTTTTATTCATCTTGCGGTTTCAAAGTACAATACAAAGGTTTACTATCGACAAATTTACAGAATATATGCTGATGGAACAAAACAATGGAAAACTGCAACGACTGTTATTTTTATAATTTATGGAGATCAATAAATGTGATTTAAAATGCAATGTCCTCTTTTTCAATTATCACCACTATTTCGGTTATTTTTGGGTAAAAGTACATGGTCTTGATATCGAAACAAAGCTATGAAGCACACGTTACAAAAACAATATATCGTGCAAATTATTAGATGTATAAATATTTTTTGAGTGAAGAAATATATTTTACATATTGTACGAAACATGTATTGTGTTATATAATAAAGACTTAACAAAACACTTGTGTTTGTTACTCAGACCAGAGCCTGTTGTCTCAAAATATATTCTGACCTTTTTTTTATTTCATGAATTGAATGAATAATACTTGGTTTGTCTTACTAATAATAGAGATTTGAAAACACATTAGTTTGTGTTGAGTCGCATAAGGTAAGATAAATTGTAGGTACATTTCTGCCATGTTCATGTTTTACATTGGTTTGACACTGCAAAAATGTAAAGCTGCATGGGAATTGTTTCAACCTTGCTAGCAAATCCATAACCTTGAAGTTATATCGAACATACTAGTGCTTACAGGACCTGTTAACAAATAACAGATAAAGAGGTAACTTTAAAGACCTTTGTAAATATGATACTCTCTATTTTGTAGTGATGTTAAAATACCTCTACGTCATATATAATATGCATTGCCGTTCGATGAAAAGATGTGTATTTATAAAAAGTAAAGGCACGCATTACTTTTGTCAAACCATAATTATACAAATATTACACATTTATTGCGCTTCAAAGATAACATTCTTGTTACGTAATTTATTTATAAGAATCTGTACAGTTATTTTGGTTATCCAAATTAATTCGCAGCTACACTGGAGCAGCATACTGACACTAAGTATACGCTCAGTATTTATATCATTTACTGGAACTGTACCATTCAGACGGAAGATGGCAGGAGCAGACAACATCAGTGACACCACAGATGTCATCCTATCATGTGTATCAGCAGCAAGCTGTGCTCTGTCTATCATGGGCGCTATTGGCATTTTCCTGACCTTTATACACTTTCCGGAAATACGTAACACTACGAGAAAGTTGGTAACTTGCTTGACCGTCGCTGACCTTATACAGCTTACAGGTACATGTTGCATATCTGCCACAATCTAGATACAAAGACAAATATTGGCATTACACCCCTTATCTCGTACATTTTGCTATCAAGATGGTGTCCTTTGGTCAATCACGAATATTGACTGCTGACACTTTAAACGTTTTAATAGAATAAACTGCATTTGAAATAATTTTGTAAATGTATTTACGAAATTGCAATTGTCTTTGTACATTTTAGGACAAACAATTGTTCAATTCAAATGATATTTGGCTGTCATCTGAGTACATCACCTCTCTTCACTTAATTCCTCTAAAACAATTAATTCCATATTTAAAATGTTGTTATGTTCATAAAAAGGAGGAAGCAAAATAGATTTAAGGGCGAACAAAAACTTATTCTTTAAATTTAAAATATTTGGCTGCCGTCGCAGTTCTCCAAGATTTTGGAGGACACGTCCTGCATGGTTCTGCTTCATACATAGCGCCGTAACAACGTATTCAAGCATGTTTTCTTTTTTTCTGACTGCTACCATTTCCATCTACCTGTGCGTCAACAGACAATGAGCGCCTTCAAGAGAAATCCTTGTTATATCTAACGTTGTATCATGGATCGTTCCTGGCAAATATTTATTTGTGACCTCCGCTAAGTTTTTAAGGAGATTATGTTTTCGCTTACATTTGTGTTACAAATTACAATAAATTAGTAATTTATGTCTGTATTTTATGACACGGCGTTTGTGACGTAAACGGAATGTAATTAATTTAACGTATTAAACATAAAGTTGAATGAAACAGATATGAAGACAGATAATGAATTTTATTACAATAAATTACTAATTTATTGTAATTTGTTAGTTATCAAATTTACAAAAAAATATGAACGGATTTGCATGAAATTTTCTTGGACGCTTGGACATTCACAAAAAGATATGCTATTTTGATGGTAATCAAGATTAACGTCTGGGTTCACGACTTTATTTAAAGGATTCTTCATTATTGTCAGAGACGGCAAATTGCCACATTATACTGTATAATTAATTACTTGCACACCACGTGGAGGAAAGAACAGCCTTGGTGGAGGTCTGGGCTCTCCGAGTGTGTATAGTTGTTCATTGTTCACTGATTTCACCATTTACACCTAAGACTCTATATCAAAAGGATTTGTGGAAAATGAAATCAACAACATTTGTGTTCTATGTCAATTTTCAAATTTAGGAAAATAATACAAGGTCGAGGGAAATGTTTGTTATATAAACCGCAAGAAGAAAAGGGTTAACTTTCAAAACGTAATCAGTCTTTGTCGATGCTGCAACATAGGCACACTACAAAATACATGTATATTGTGTTAGGACCACAAGATAACTAATGCGAATAAAGTTGCTGGACCATGGTGTTGTGTTAAATCATGATATAAACCATGGATGGCAATAATTATCCTACAAGTTCTTAGTTGGAAAGGGGTGGGAGTTGGCTTGTTATGTGTTGACCACAGCACTTTACGTTCTTTTGAAACTGAAGCTGGTATGTTGTTGATGTCTAGTATTTGAAAGTTTGAAAGCTGCGGCCCCGTTATACTACGTTTGATATATCTAAATATAATTTTTAATATCGAATAAATAACAAATATGATTGCACAAATAATTAAGTGAAAAAATATCAAACGAGACAGTGGATTAGGTTCTGAACATCTTAATTAATCCGATAATATTATCCAATCATTACACTTGGATATCAAGTGTTTAGCGGTTAAACGATTTCGAACAAAAGAGCACTTGCATAATGTTTGTGATATTTGAAAGAGCATGTGGTAATATTTGTGATTTTTGATGAATAGAAATTAATCCTTTAACAATAGCTGGGGAGGAGTTTAAACTATCCGTGGCAAAACCCAGATCGGTGTTTTTTTACAAAGTTGCTGTATAATGCACAATTAATGTAGCTCAATTTCTGTGAATACTAGTACCTCCATCACCGTTTCAAGACATTGAATGAGCTGAATCCAGACTTACCTGCTTAGGTAATAAATAAATAAATAAACCTGTATGTTTGGCTCGTGTTATTGTCCGTCCGTGCTTGGGGAGCCATCAGATTCGTTATACTGATTGCCAACAACGGTGAAATAACGCATAACAATACTACACCAAATATGGCTTTTATTTTAGGCTTTCCGGTAATTTATAGGGAAATATCAGCGAATTAAAATTGGTAATTCACTGTTTTAAAACAGTGAAAATTACCACTCTGATAATTTTCACAGTTTTAAAACAGTTATTATGGCGGGTGTAAACCAAAACACAAGCTTTATTTGTAAATGTCCTCTGAAAAATATATAAAGTATTTCATGCCTGCATATGAAATGTTGTTTTTATTAATTACCTTTTATTTAATGACCAAACTACAATAGCCAACAAAATACAGTATAGGAATATTAAGGGACACAAAAGGTTAACAAGTTAAAATTCATTATCTGTCTTCATATCTGTTTTATTAAACTTTATGTTTAATACGTTAAATTAATTACATTCCTTTAACGTCACAAACGCCGTGTCATAAAATACAGACATAAATTACTAAACTGCTTTATTCTTATAAATCAAAAATCAGCTAAATGTTATCAGTTAAGTAGAGAAACAATTGAAGATGACGCATACATTCGTTTTGAATATGATTCAAACGATAGATGTGTTATCAAAGTAGAATAAGTGCGTTTCTAAATAGTGCAAAACAATTTTCAGCTAATGGTGTTTTGATCATTCTTCAAGTTTGAATCAAATTTTGTGCACATAAATGAAACTGTTGTTTATTAATACAGTAAACTGAATCGATTTAAACGAGTATAGAACCGAGGTCAACTATTACTAAAATAATGTTCTTTGCAATGGATTTCTTGAAGAACCGAAACATTACTATAGCAACGATGTTGACAATGACGCTGATGTATGCGTGTTTACCAGTGGGAATGTCTAAAGGTACCGTTGAGTTCATTTGAGTGTTATCATTTCATCTCTAAGATGAGTTAGATGCGTACAAATATGTTATATCTAACACAAATATAATAGTTACAAAGAGCAAAATCATGACTGACTAGAAGGTAACCAATATATTGGTAATTTAATACTTAACATTTAAAAGAACCTTCAAGTAAAATAGTATTTTTTTTCTTAACGAGAAACATAAATTGCCAATCTGTAAGACATATTGTTAAGTAATCAACGACAATATTGAAAAAAAAATACAAATCGAGGAAAAGAGAAGATCCATTTTAATTGATGATTAAGTGTTAAATTATTCATTTAAAACTTAAGAAATTGGTTTGGATGTATGTTGTTTATCGGCGAATAAACACCGGTTTGGAGTTCTGAGGCGAAGGAATTAAACCACGAGGGCATTAGCCCAAGTGGTTTAATAGCCACGCATTAGAACGACAAAGAGTTCGTTATTGGCCGATTAACAACGATAATGCGAAAATTATATCGATTTTAACATGATTTTACAAATATTTTTGCAATTGTAATGAGAACCATATTGTATTATGCTCGGCTCAGAATGGGGATTATTTTAGCGGTGTCTAGTGGCTAGTTTTACAACGATATCTTTGTTCTTTGTCTATAAAAAAATTAGCGAGTATCATGTTAGAATGATTGTTTTATTATATAAAAAATATAACAGTTACAAATTATTATATATTTTAAGTTTTTCGAAAATGAAGACAATGCCTTTATGATACAAAATAAAACGTAATCAAATATTAAAATGTACTTCTGGATATGTGATATTTTCAAGATGAAATATAACACTTGACGTTTTATTTTTCTACAGACGAAAACAGTTTCGGCAGTGGCACAAGCGATCTTGCTGACACTTTGTGCGAA
The DNA here is from genome assembly GCA_027627225.1 of Congeria kusceri. Lineage (NCBI taxonomy): Eukaryota > Metazoa > Mollusca > Bivalvia > Myida > Dreissenidae > Congeria > Congeria kusceri. The sequence goes on from CM051033.1 coordinate 35,906,731, forward strand.
TTATGCAAGCTCCAGAATGACAGGCAATGCGTCAGCAGATGGTGCTTTTTTACACCACCGGAGGCGCCAGGGATCATAAAAGGGAATGTACTTGAAAATAGTGTGTCTTAAGAAGTCATTAAAAACCCATCGGAGGCTAAAACGGAGAAGATTGTGTCATAAAAGGATTTGCTAAGTCTTTTCAAAAAGTTGCCTTAATCAATCTCGATAGTTCTGTGTATATATATTCACGACGTCTTTCAGCCATACACAAGGGTCATCCACAGCATATCTTCAACTGGGTGAATTGTTGTTTTTTTCTGTCTTTAGTAATTGTATTCCTTACCAGCAATGTTGAAATCGTTTAAACTAAATTTCTAAATTTCATGAACAGTTAGCATTAATACACAACACTTTGTGTCATCTAAAATGTATTTTGGGGATAAAAATAGACGTCCATAGAACAAATTGTTGAAGACATGTAAGCAAACACCCATTTTCGCAGGTTCTCTGAACATTGCTTTTTCAATGAATGTAAATAAATGTGAGGCAGTCCGCATAGGCTAATCCGGGACGACACTTTCCGTCTGCAAAGGATTTATGTTTACAAGAGACTTCCTTGAAGTAGAAAATACCGTAAGAGCGGAAAGTGTCGTCACGGATTAGCCTGTGTGGTCTGCACAGGGTAATCCGGGACGACACTTTACGCATTAAGCCCGGTTTTCCCACGACACGACTCATATGTGGGATATTTTGTAATATATATTTATAATCCCGGTAACGTGTTGGTACTTTTCATTAGATAAACATATATAGATATGTCTAAATATAAAATAAAGACAGTTTAATAATATAAATGTCTTCGTAAACAGATATACAAACAATATACGTATGTATAGACATCGATATTGTTCAGATGCCTTTATTTTTTTTTACATACCATCGGTTGTATAGCGTATTGTTAGACATGTACATGTATTTGTTTATACAACCATATTGTATGTCGTGGGGTATTCATATTGCTAGTATATATGATCAAAATTGGTTTGCCGGCGAGTGTAATGTTTCAGTCGTTAATATATTTCACCAGAAATAATATTTTTGATAGATGTTATATTAACGTACATGCATTAAAAAAGGAAACAATGTAAGTCTTTGTTAATTTATCTAACAAAAATACCTACAAAGTGAATATGTCCCATTATCTCTCAGATAAATTGAAAACGACACTACTGTCTGGTCTTGTGTTATCTATCATGTGAGGTTAACTGTCGATCTTACTGTATTGTCTGATTTCGTGGTCACGCGTATATTTTAATTGTATTTGTTTCATAAAAAAGTGAAAAAATGCAAGCTGAGTAATATAAACGCAACTGCAATCAAACATTCCAAATATAGATAGTTATTAATTTTGTATCAATCTCTATCAAAGCCGATGATTTATTATCGAAAGTAGGAAGATAAACTGGGGATGGTACAAAGAATTGTGAACATCGATCGCATACATAATCACAGCGGTAATTGCATTCGAACACAGTTTATACCATTATTTTTAATACATGAAGTAACAATAAAAATTGCAGCCGTGCTGCTAAACGAATTGGTTCGATGTTATTTAGTTGAACGAACACATAACAATTACATACAAAAGTTATGTTTCTGCTACATTAAAGTGGAATCATTATTCGTTATGACGTAAACACTAAGGCCTGGATAGCTCGCTCGCCAATAAAAACGATCTTAGTTTGCAAAGCTTTGTTTCTGCAGACTTATTGCGATGCAGATGAAAATAGCACTTGTGTTCAATGTAAACTAATTTAAACTCATTTCTTAACGTCCAAGGATATAAGGTAGACACTTTCATACAATTTAAATCGGTTAAATTGATAATATAAATTCAAAACGGTGTGCCTTTTCACAAAAAGTAAAATAATTTTAATTGATTTCTAAACGTTCCAGGTATAAAACGCACAGTTGTAAAAAATCGACCGAAATAAAAAAAACTTGCCATTTTAATCCATAATTTGCATAATTCCAATTAGTTCAATTTTATTAATGAAAAAAGAACTAAAGATGGCGCACAATCAAATTTTGAATATTATTCAATAGACAGTAGTGAAAACGTAACTTTAGTTAAAGGAAGAACACTGCAATAATACCATTCACAAAAGCGAGCATCAGGACTAATCGGACTAATACGATCGATCAACGATAAACAAATGGAAAACAAAGGTGGTGTTGGCGACACACATAGAAACTGGATAAAATATTGAAGTATACGTTCAAATCAACTACTACATGTATACAACGTTCGTCGCCCTTTGATGCCTTGAACTAATGTTTACTTGTTCATTAAATAGTTTCACTTAGTTGCATGTAAATAATAGAGAATGGTAAAACATATGTATAATTTTTTCTCTTTTTCTCTTTCAAACCTTAAAAAGAAAGTTAATATTATTGAGGTTCTTAAAACATTTGTATTTAGAATAAAAATTTAAAAAATAGCAAAGTCAAAGTAAAGCATAATGAAAAATCCATTTTTGGAAAAAAATACTTCATAGATATGTAATAATGCTGACATTGAAATATACAAGCCTTAGCAATATGTAGCAACAAAAGTCATATGAAGATATACTAGTATATTTAATGATTTAGTGCATGCCGTCTATGAAGAAAATGATCCATTTCATACAGAAAGAAGAGATGTTTCCGTAGTCAAAGATTGATGGGACTCCATCGCCAAAGCCGCTGACCTATAGGCCACTTATGCAAGTTCCAGAATGATACGGAATGATCCAAGAGATGGTGTGTATATACACCTACAGCGGCTTCTGTTCCAGGCTGTATAAAAGGCAGTTCACATGGACCTAGTATAAACCCAATACATCATTGAAACCTCTTTGGGAGCTAAAACGAATGGGGGAAATCTGTAAAAAAAAAAAAGGACTAGCTGCGTCCTTTCAAGTATTTTCTAACATCAGTCGCAAAAAGTCCGTATGATTATAGTCACGATACATCAAATGCGACGTTCAAACATATGAATTTTATAGCTTTACTTAATAGCTTTTAAGTCATTAACAGTGTGTGACGCCGTTGTTAAGTATTCTACACGACACACATCTTTGAGTCATCTGTGAAATGTTTTATTAGAAATAAAGAACATAACTGTGTGGATTCAAGTGGAAGCCTTTAAATAATTTTCTTTTTTTCAGCGCAACATTTATTTTCACGTTGCATTTAGATATTACATGCATTCATACATTCATAGACACATAATGCCACACATAAACATACAAGTAACTGAGTGTATGAAATAGAATAAAGTGTTCTACAGCCATGAGTAACACTAATATAACACAAAGATAAGATGTTGTTGCATTAACATTTAATACAATCAATCAAACGTACACACAATAAGTACAGAACCTCTATACTTGGAAAGAGGATCAAAGACACAACCGTTTCTTACAAATGTTGTAAAGGCACACATGAATGAACTGCGTCCCGTTCAATATGACTATAGCCGGGATTACTTAACCCGTCGCTTCACAAACATTGTGATTATACGCTTGCATGTGTTAATAGTTGCGTTTTCTCTGTTCAGTTAATCTAGGTGGCAATGAAGTATAAATTAAAGTATTCAAACAAATGATAAATATGTGTTTACTTTCCTACGTTTATCGCATCACGTACATGCATGTTGTTTGTATATGTTTGCCTTGTACATATTTGGTTAAACGATTAAACTTCAGTACAAGTGTTAGCTCATGTTGATGGCTTTGTTCATTTGCGTCGAATTTCTCGATCAATTAAAGTTCGTGTAAGTATCGTAAAACTTGTCATCAATGACGATCGTAATTAATATATTCTAATTAACATTTTAAAATGTCTTAACACAGAGAGTGTTTTTAGACGGTCCATAAATATTAGGACGAAATTCATATTTAACCTAATAGCACGGGCCGGTAGAATGAGACATTCAGCCGCACTTTTTCAACAATTGTTTAAAAAGTTCGAATATACGTAACATTTATCTAGCGTCTAAAGCACGGATTTTATAGTCATATAATAAAAGCACCCATCAACAAGCGTCAGGAAGAATAACGCGGTAGATAGTTTTGAGGCTGTGGTTCGAATCCTGCCAAAAATAGTTTTTATCATTTTCTTTTATTTTAATTATTCTCATGACATTTGTTTCTTTATTGTCTTTTTTTATTAGTTTTATTTTTTATAAGTTTATTCATTTTATCTACATAAAAAGGCAATCACAAAGACGCTGTTCCGCTCGCAATATCGGTGCAGATCAGTTTATCCAAAATTGGCACGTTACAATTAATAACAAACTGAAACTAGAGTACTATAGAATATTTAAGACGGAATTCGTGTATGAAAAATATCTAGATTGCATTAATAATAAAAATCAAAAACATCAGCTATCAAGATTTAGACTTAGCGCCCATACATTGGAAATTGAGACTGGTAGATATAATAACATACCTAGAGATGAACGCAAATGTAAACTATGTAATGCAAACACTGTTGAATCCGAATATCATTTCTTTCTAACTTGCTCAATCTACAAAGATCTTCGAACAAAATATTGTATTCGATCCAACTGGCCAAATTTAGTAAAATTTAAAAACATTCTCTCTTGTCAAAATACTACAGTCATTAACAATGTTGCCAGATTCATTACCGATGCTATGAAACTCCGTGAGGAAAAATTACAACTATTTGCTGCTTCTTAATAAATATTGTATGAAACACTAAATATATTGTCTATTTATTACTTGTTTGTTCTCACTGCGTTGTTTTAATACATACACTTTTGTACACGATGTTTGAACACTCTTCACTGTAGTTTATGTCTATGTCTATTAACATGATTGTATTTGTATTGTACTGATGCACTTTGACTATATGTTGTTTACTTGTATGTTAATGGTCAAAGGCGTTTTGCCGATGTTCCAATAAAAAACTTGAACTTGAAAATTAAATTAGTTCAGTATACAATGCATCTATTTATAGTCTGTATGAAAACAATGTCTGTTTGTAAACTGAATAGCCTCTACACGAGAATTTGGTAGAAACATCAGTATTTCGCAAGACAAAACATGATGCAGAGCATCATACGGCGCCGCGAAACTATAAAAAGTCCATATGTTTAAGATATCTTAATAATGTAATGTCCATGCAATTAACTGGTCTTACCGCCTCATATTTTTCATCAGTGATTTTTGTTTAAATCTAAATAATGTATAAAGTATTTGTCAGGCAAATCAACATTTACTAGAAGATACATACTTTCCAAGACAACAATGACGAGAAAGAATATGAGCGTGTAGTGGATTGTAAGCATTTATACTATGTGTGCCAAATGAAAACACACGTCATGGAACATTCATCACAATTGAAAATAATGATTTGACTTCATTTTGTGATAACAAAAACGTAAAGTTATATTAAACAGTGGCGAATCAGATTAATATTCCGTTGGGAAAATACGTCTCGAGCGTTTATGTTTATAAGTATTATAGGTTTTGATATATTCATAAAACGCACGTTAAATAAAAATACCAAATTTAAATAAAAATAAATAACGATGTCCGAAGCTTCCGCCATTGTCTAGTTATAGGAAGATGCAAAATCTATGTATACATTGAATAGCCTTTACATGAGAAGATAAGAGAAAATGCAATTCTAAATAATTCTGAATAAGTAAATCTACCAACCGTTATTCAAAGTAACATGCATGGTAAGTTTATAAATATAAGTAATTCTCCATTCGAGATTAATCTTATTGTCTATGGTTCTCTGGATGCAACGATTCAGTGTTGTTGACGGGTATACTATTCATAACCAGTCAGCGAGTGTATTCTATGGCATGTTGCCTATAGAATATGCGATATTAACGGGGAATTTTCACAAGGTCATATTACACGGCCTGTAAACACTGGCATGTAAATTGAAAATGAAATTTGAGCCAATGCAACTTCCGCGTAGGGAGCTCAGAACTGCAAATTATTTAAAACGTAAACAAATAATGAGGTATGTCTGGATTTTTCCACATTTGGCGTAAGGTTGATATCTAACAAACAAAATCACAAAAATCAACGGTGGCTTAAACATCACCTCCGTTGCGGAGGTAATAAAATCTGCCTGAGCGTAAATACTTATGACTAATGTTTTACAAACGTTACATTAGAGTAATTATGACAGCGGAATAAATTATGACCGACACAAGCAGTGTTTCATTATTAATGCGATAGGTAAGGCGTAGTCGACTTTATTTCAAATTGATGGTTCAAACAATTTCAGAGAAAACTTATTCAGTCTATTTTAAAGATCAATAAAACATAGGATAAGGGAATGTATCTGTGCTCAAGTTATCGACTCGGAAGGTATCGACGTTCGAGATAAATGGGTTTATTCCTTAAATAGATATTAACGATATCGCATATACTTTCGGATTTGCTTGAGTTATCGTCGGTATACGAGTAATCGATGCCCGACTAAAATAAGTGTTTTGTGAAGGTTACACTATGACAAATTTACTGCTTTATGTCAACTCTCATAGGCATGCTAGTCTATGCATTCCACTAGTTCAGTGTTCACAAATATCAAAGGTAATACAATTGACCCGGAAATAATACAAATAATGTCTACTCTTTGATGAGTACATTTGGAAATACCACAGGTTTATACAACATCGATTCTAGTTTATCTCAACGGTGACATTGTCAGTACGATGTATACGTTTTATAAAAGTATGTAAACGGTTTAGCCAAACGGACTTAAGTTTGCTAAATGGGCTTTTATGTAATTGAAACTGCAAGATAAGTCCGATGATGTTATAAGATATTATAGCCCAGATATTATGACACAATTTAAGAATCTCACAAAATCAAAAAGAGCTACATGTGTTTTTAGAACATGAGAAAGCAACTATTAACGCGAATGTATCAGCATTGGGAGAATCAATTTGGAAATGTGGAACATTTAGTGGAATAAAATGTGTTAAATGTTTCACAAAAAGGCAGACAACATTGGAATCACAAAAGCCTCCGAAACAAACAGATATGATCCAGTCATCATTGAATTATATAATAAAAGAATAACCGTACAAACGAACATAATATAGTAATAAGTAGTATCGCGAAAATGAAATGCCTTATGGAGGCAAAGATCATAGAAGGTTTTCACTTTTGAACAATTATGTCTCCTCTCTAAGCGACGTTGGCCATCGATGAAGCACGCATTTGCAGCGAAATGTGTGCAACCATAATTGACAACGCAAATAGTAACTGTGAATGTTTTTGGTAATATGTTTCAAACTAAAGTTTCAAACAAGGAGTCTCCGTTATTTAAGAAAACAAACCCACTGATATCAATATGACAAGCGAATGTAGGCTATTAAAAATACAGTCCAATACACTGTACAAATCACTGAATCAAACTATTAATACAAACCCAAACTGGAACTCTTCAAATGTATTAACTGGACATACAATGCTGAAGCAGGAACCTAATCCGTGTGGAAGATTGGACAACTATGAAATCGTTTCGTGTGTGACACTTGATTCTATTAATGGTTTCAAATCCCTTAATGAACGCGAAACGATTTTTGCTGAATCATCACCAATACCGCAAACGATAAAATCTCATCTACATGGAGCTCCAGGTCAACATGCGGTGTTGATATAACCTGGAAACACCCCAAAGTTTATGTCTATTAAACCAGTATCCACAGAAAGAAACGAGCAGGCAACTGGGGTCACAATGGGACTAAATGTTGAGATTTGAAAACAATGGCAATTCGCAATTTAAAGTAATTTATTGCCATAAAATTGCAACACTAGTGCAGTAATATCTTGGCAAATCGCAATTTAAAGTTATTTATTGCCATAAAATATAACGATAGTGCAGTAATATCATGGCAAATCGCAATTTAAAGTCATTTATTGTCATAAAATTGCAACGATAGTGCAGTGGTATAAGTGATATGTTATGATAATATGTTAACAAAACGCTATACGCACATGTCGCAAGTAATGCAATAATGCGTAGATATTAATAAGTTGAACAATTGAAACGCATTTAATGTACGCGATAGAAATATAATTTCAAAACAGTTGTCGTTTACGAGTTAATTTGGTTGCAGAGAAAGTTGCCTCAAAATTTCCATAATGTGTCCGCACTTGTGGGACATATATTTGTATTGCTTTCCATGACATTGAAAACGTTACTAATATTTGGTTCAGAGAGCTCGTTTAAACAGAACTTCACTAGTCTTTACGTATAAAAATATAAACAAAGCGAAACTTCATTTGCGACAGCAGGAGAGAACTCTTATTAGCAGCCTGAGGTCTTTTATTTATGGCAAGTAACCAATTGCCAAAGACAAAGACAATACACAGCACATCACAAAAACACATAACAAACACAAAACACACATGATTAAATGTGGGGTCACCGCCATGGAACGGTCAATGCAAAGGATTGGGGTTTAAACCGGTTTAGGTGCTCACGAACCTCACACTTGGCCCAGAATTATTAACCAAAACAAGTGTAAATAAAAATTAACCTCATAGCATCGCAGTTCAAATTAAACAGCAATAAAAACAGAATATTATTCAATTTAATTACCATTTAATTACTCAATGGCTAGATGCAAACGAGAGCAGCAGAATTGCAACTTTCTGAGGCACAATGAAATGAAACATAAAAAAGTATGAACTAAATCTCGTCATTTTATAAAAAAAACTTATATAGACATAGCATCATACAGTTCAATTTTCAGATCATCGTCATGCAATTTTAGGAAGAAGCCGTAACAGTGTCAGAATGGTCCACTTTCGTCTAATACCATATATGGATATAATCGTAAATGAGTATACGGAAAAGGCCGATGGGTAGCGAATGCTTCTGATAGGGGATGTAACCGATGCGAAGAGACTTTTACTCTCGATTAGAAGGAAGATTAAAACTAAACAGTTTTCATGCGATATTTTAAACTTAAAATATTAAAATAAAAAATGGTTTCTTATAAAACGACATGCGCGCTTTGTGAAAATCTGTCGATTACTGTTTAAAGGTATAACTCTTTCTTAATGTAAAAAGTTTCATTGCTCGTGTTCAATTTGTTTTGGAATATGTACATGATACGTCATTAGATTTCGCGAGCCTTGTTTTTCTAGCGATTATTTTGTAAAGTTAATATATTTCTAACTTCTCAAATACACATTGAGTGGAATGTGTATATGTTCATAACGTTTGAATGTTAGCCAAAATTATTTGATAAGTAGACTATCAATGTAGTGACACTAGATTTGGTATTGTTTTAAAGTGAAAAAGTCCTGAATTCCGATGGGGGATTGAATCCGTGAGAGGCGGACATTATAACCGCGTTGCTAAAGAGCTAGCCCTGGCTGTTGGAAGTGCCTTATAGGCCAATCAGTAGTACTGTACACTCCTCCCCCTCTAACATTTCAGCGACCAGGCACACCCGTGCCTTGCATCAGAATGGCTCTGAAACCCTAACTTGGCCTAAGGTCAGGAATGACCAAGCCCAGACCACATGGTTTTACATCAACGTTAAATTTTAGGGGTTCACAGGACTCAGATGGTTCATATTTAGGGGTCCTCTCAATAAAAGTGGGGGGAACATTCATTTGTTTTGTCTGCTTTTGTAAAAACATTGTGAATGTTTTGTATCAATAAGATAGAATGAAGACATTATAAAATAATGTTAATAATTTTATAAATTACATCTATGGAATAGTTAATTTTAACGCTGAATTGTATCAACACATCAGAAAATTCACGCATCCAATGGGATGCAAGTTTTAAAATAGGAGGGGTCCTGACTCACAATTTAGAGGTATTTAAAGCAGAAAATCGAGTCCGGTAAATCCCTGAGGTCAGTCTGACGCCATTACAGTACACCTTGGAGGAAAAGTGCACCCAGTGCGAGGATCGAACCCCCACGCACTCTATTCTTCTCCATTAACCTTAAGACCGACTCCAGGCACTCCTACCTTGTTTCCTGACACCAGTAATGTAAACCTCAGAGGAATAGTAGCATTTTCCCTCTTTATAAAGTCAGTACCGGAAAACGGTACGATTCCCTATTCGATTTTCTGACCATTTTTCCCAATAGGAAGTTAAAAAATTACCAAATGTAAGAAACAAATCCAAAAATACCATGAAAAGATCGACGATGTTTCTGTATTTTACTTTTGTTTTACCCAATGTTAACCTCCGCGCACAGCTCGAATCAGTTAGTGTTAACGGCTAGGGGAAGTAACCGCTGCAAAGTTTGGTGGCGCTGTATCGATTGGTTACTGTTATCAGTTATACATTGCGTGTGAGCATGAGAACCACCTGAACTGTAACGCGTTTTCGCGAGTTTCATTTATTAGACATGGCAATTCATAACACTAAATACTACCAAAAAAAGCCATTCATTCAGGGATGCAATCCTTTATCTAGTTATGGCTTTTATGGCCAAGCAGAAAGTTTAAATCCACAACTTTCATTAACGACGGAAGATATTAGTAATTTTGTTTATGTTCTGTCAACCATTGACACAGACATAGCCAGTGTCGAGTCCAGAACAAACTTGTGTCTCTGGGGCAAGTTGTGCAGGTTGATATCCACCAGCACGGCATTTAAAACCATAGTCTGACTTGAATGAAAATTAAAGATTAAATGGAACAAATTGTTTTAGTGCTTTTTTACTGTTTTTACATCCTTTTCGACAGTTTTTAATGAAACTGGTAAAATTCCCAATTGGCTGAAAACGCTGCAGATTTTTCCAATTTCACCGGTACCGGTACCATTCCAAAAGTGGTGAGAAAAACGCTGATAGTGCACCCGGTACAGGGCTCGAACCACGACTGCCAGAACAATTGCAAATCGTTCTTCTATCAGAGCTAATAGGGTGGCTGGTTTTGACCCATGCACACAACACTTTGTTTTGATTTTTCTCCATTTTAACAATATTGCAGTCATATAACATCGGTAAGTTGACCTACTCACGTTTTTGCTACGCAAGCTAACCCTATCTAAGCGGTTTACTAGTACCAAGTGCACATACTTATGCCAGTAACTGACAACTGGCCTACTTGAATCAGAGGTAGGGGGAGAATGTTTGTAGAAATTATTTCATGACCAATCATTTGATGTCATTCATATTCATTCATTGGCTCTAATAAATTAAAGTCAAGAAGACAGACATGACTGTGCTGGGTGGGGGGGGGTCACATGCCAGTGGGGATGGGGGTTCTTTTTGTTTCTTCCTCTGTCCATTCATTAATTTATTGTTTCGTCTGAAAAGGCGACATATAGGTGTTACTTTTGGCGGAGGCGGCGTCCCTTCAGTTTGTGCAGACAATAACTTGAGTAGTTTTTGTGCTATCATTATGAAACTTTATGGAAGTGTTTGTAGTCATGAAAGAAGGGTCAAGTTATATTTTTGGCATAATTGCTCTTATCATACTTGAGTTACGCCACTTAAAAAAATCAATTTAGGTTTGTGCAGGCAATAACTTGTGACGCTGATATGCAATCATTATGAAACTTTACTGGAGTGTTAGTAGGCATAAAGGGAAGGTTATTTTCGGTTTTCGGCATAATTGCTCTTATCGTACTTGAGTTATGCCCCATCAAGCGGGGGAAGCTTTATTAACATGTTAGTTGTTGTTTCTTTACAATTAATGCCACATCAAGCGGGGGAAGCTTTATTAACATGTTAGTTGTTGTTTCTTTACAATTAATGCCCGGACTGCTACATAATGAAATGTGTATACATACATGTATACATGTATCGAGAAATATCTGAAGTATTATAATTTGGAGCATCGTTGGGAACTTAGGCAAAAAATAAATTGTGTGTTTCGGGCAATGGTCTGAAAAATTTTAGGTAGGGTAGGGATTGATTTTTTTTTTAAAGTTTTTGTGTTAAGTCTAACCATAGAAGCCAAACTCATAACACGCACCTAACCGGCAATACTATTCATCCATGAAGAGATCCAGAATACTCAGTAAATAATATAAAGCGCAGTTTCGACAAGGATTATCAAGTCAATCACGATTATCTTCCTTGAAAAAAAACAATCTGACAAATTCAGAATTCACGGAAAACAATCGTCTCCAAAAACTTTAGGGTCGGCGGGTTTTCGCTGGGTAGGGTCGGGTTGCCCGAAACACATAACTTTTTAGTTTTGGCCTTACAATGAGTGTATTTTTTGTTCGCCTTCATTCCTTCGAAAGTTATGGTCGTTATAAAGGTTGTGTGACTGCAGTTTACATTCTGTCTTGACACGTTGCTACTTGTCTCGTGATCGCGTATTGGCGTCTAGAACACGTGTTGCCTTATGACAAGGTTTATTTTGAATTCTGATACACGTACATATCGCACTCAATCAGAATAATGACGAACTGAAAATAAAACTGTTTTATTCGAACAAACGCATATTTTACACCAACGTAAAACACAGACATGTAGTTATAAAACACAGACATGTAAAAATATCATTATACAACATTTACAGCAAATGAGATATAAGCATGTATATGCATTTCGAAAACAATATCTTAGTTTTAGAAGAAATAAATGGAAACATAATGTTTCAGATCTTCACAGTTCTCTAGAAAAATACACCCGCCATTAAAGTCCATTAAATGTTAACCTAAAAATATGACTCAACATTTCTTAATACTGAAGTAGTAAGACTGGCTTAATTACTTTCTGGACTTTTTAATTATCCATGTATGTGTATGATAGATAGATGGATGGATTTGCATTGAATCTGAATGGACAAATAGATTAATTCATGAGTGGGTCAATGATTAAATAAGTGAGTAAATTAATGAATGATTGAGTAAGTGAATGAATGAATAAAACTAGAAGTCGCACGTGTCGCTTGATGGGGCATAACTCAAGTACGATAAGATGGACCCGCCTTAATTCAGAATGCTGTCGATTAATCCAGCATAATTAGGATTGTAAACTGGAAACACAAAATGTGTGATGTCGTTATAATTTTTGCTGAAGTATAGGATTCCACGTTACACACGCGAGGTAATCGATATTGTTTACAAGATGTTTATTCCTTATTTCTGTACGTATCCAAACATTTGGTTAGTGACGTTTCATACAGCTTATGTGAAGTTGTTAACTCTCTGTTAATTTTCTGTAAATCTATATTACTTTAATTTTACTATTAGGTTGCAAAATCAACTTACCGTGGGTGCAAGTGCACTGCCTGTTGTGGCATTCCAGGACGTAGTCCCTCTCCGGGCAGGTCACGTGAGTTCAGTCTGCCGTAGATCGGCACTCCTCGGCGTAGGCGAGAGCTGCAGAATAGATAAATCATTTAAGATTTGATCTTTTTTCGACGTAGCTGTTTAACCCAACTTTCGACCTTTCTTAATATCCAATCAAATACTGAGAAAATTTCCCGCCAGAAGTCCCGACTGAATAAATCCTAAACATTGCATCGGCTAGTTTAAAGACGATTTCGGTTGTTTTTTTTCTGCGCATCTTTTCGCGCATCAGTGGAGTTGATTTAAATCTTTATAATGGGAAGTGTTTTGACAGATAATAATATTCATTAAATATTGCGTACACTGTAATTACCAACAAGAATCAAATATATTCATAATAATTGCCATGATTATAGTAGGTGTGTCTTGTGACTCGATTATTTGCGAAAGTTTGATAATACACTGAAAACGAAGTAGGAACACGCTGACAGAACATTGGACTCGCACATAGCTGTGCACATGCTTGCGATTATTGTGAAAGTGTTTTGGCTGTAATAACGTTTTGCACATAGTCATAATCAACTGCTGTTACTAAAATAATTATATATAATATATATCTATTTACTTCTATAAGTGTATTCTTATAAATCTTGACTGTCATTACATCATGTTTTTTACAGACAAATGTCCCATACGCACATGTAAACAACATATTTTTTCTAGAAAACAAGCACGGTGACCCCCTGTTTTCTTTTTGGCAGTTTGTTAAGAATATAATTACGAAAATTCAGGAATTTTCACGAAATATATTTTTTTCTATAGTCAAAACCAAACTTTTAGATGATTACAAAATGGAGAAATGTTTCGTTAAAGAAGCATTTTTTGGCAAATATATTATTATTTTTTCACTATGTATCGGATTGCTTTCTTACAATTACCCATTTCAACCAATAGGATGTCGTTATTTTTTACCAATCAATGGTCAATATTTTTTTTGCTAAAACAAAAAACGGCATCAAAAACATGTCCTAAAATGCATTCACGGATAGGTCATTTACATGCATTTTCCAAAAAATATAATGCGGTGAGTCCCATTTCTTACGGTTTCATTGTATTAGGCATTTAACGATTTGCAAAATATGTAAAAATGAAAAATTTTAACGGAAGGGGATAAAAACTGTAGAAATCGTCTTTAAAAGAAATCCCCTCCACGGTCTGTAAAAATATTGCTTCATTTCTTTTTGGAGGTGAATGGAAAAATGACCCAATGTGGAAAAATCCAGACATACCTCTTTACTTTGTTTACGTTTTCGACAAATTTCCAGTTCTGAGCTCCACCTCGGAAGTTGCATGCGCTCAATTTTCATTTTAAATTTATAAGCCAGTGTTTACAGGCCGTGAAATATGACTTGGTAAAATCCCCCGTTGATATCGCATATTCGATAGGCAACATTCCATAGAATACACTCGCTGACTTATCTGCGCCTATGATATGTATACACGTCAACGTCTCTGAATCGTTCATCCAGAGAATCATAGAAATAACTTAAAGATTAATAATGAATGGAGAACTACTTATATTTATAAATATACCATGCATGTTGATTTGAAATGTATATATAGATTTTGCATCTTCCTATAAATAGACACTGGCGGAAGCTTCGGACGTTGTAATTTAATTTAATATAAATTTGGTATTTTTACTTAACGTGCGTTTTATGAAGGCGAAGAAAAAAGTACACTCATTATAAACGCTCGAGACGCATTTCCCCAAAGGAATATAAATGTAATTCGCCACTATTTCATATAACTTTACGTTGTGTTATCACAAAATGAAGTCAACTCATTATTTTTTAATTGCGATGACTGTTCCCTGATGTGTGTTTTCATTTGGCACATATAGTATTAATGCTTATTCCATTGCAAATATGCTAAACGCTGATATTCATTCTCGTCATTATTTTCCTGGAAACAATGTAACTTCTAGTAAATGGTGATTTGAATGACAAATACTTTATATATAAATTATTTAGATTAAAAAAAGGATCACTGATGAAAAATATGAGTCGGTAAGATCGGTTAATTGTACGGACATCACATGAAAGTATGAGTTCGCTATTTGATAATGAAAATTTACTCATTAATTTTAGTTTAAATAATATCGAAAAATAATATTAAATGCGTGTAGAACAACGATCTATGAAGAAATGAGACTGTTCGTCTATAAACCAAATACACATATGCGTCAGTTTTAAATATTCATGTAGGATATTCAATTTACATTCTTTACAAACATTTACAACATATCCAGGATATTTTTGTAAAGATATTTCTTGTTAGTATTAGTAAGAACATCTTCGGTAAAATAATATTGATAAAGAGGGGCGATTGCAGCTTACTTATAATACATTTCGATTGATAGGGCGCATTTACATTATTGGAACATGATAATTTTAGAATTTGTGTAATAATGACCAGCGACCAGGGTTTGAAGAGCGCTGTAAATTTGAATCATTCTTGGTATGAACACATTCCAAATACAGCATTCTTTATTTAGAATGATTTGTTAATGTCAAGCAATATTGGTACACAGCATATTTGCGATCTCAGAAGTATATTTTTTCTTTAGTCTAAGTCTGTTCTTATATATTATTATGTCTTAGAATGGTTCTTTTATATTATTATGTCTTAGAATAGTTCTTTTATATTATTATGTCTTAGAATGATTTGCTGAATACGGGTCTTGATCGAATGTTATTGACCTGCTAGTGTCTATACGTAAATACGTATAAAATGTAGAATTTACCAATAGGTTCCAAAGAGTTTAATATTCGCTTTATTATTTTATCACAGGTCAAATTTCCGTTGTGTGTATGTTTGCAGATTTAAATTACTCATCTCTAATTTTTGTTTCAGTTAAATATGATGATGAAATATAAATATGATATTAAATATTGCTTTTAACTGTTTGAAATGCCGAAATCCAGTATTTACCATTGTTATGCACAACGCCATTTGTTCGGAGTGAAATATATTTATAATACCTCATTTTTGTTTACAATGATAATCATGAAATCCATTTACCCGAGAAAGAAATATTTTGACTATCAAAACATGTTCAACCTTTTTGACACTTAAAAAAGTGACTGTCAGGTTATGTGACCGCGCTGACATTTTGAATGCCATATAAGGGCAAGTAACTGTTTCAATTTTAAACCAAATTAAGGATTGTTTGCCTCCCTTGCCGAGATGTCTTAAAATCGTGACGTCACTATTCAATGTTAAAACAAGCGAGTCTACCTGTCAGAAAAAGGTCAAGATTTGCAATTATTTCTGAAGAAGGAAGAATATTTAAACACTCATGAATCTTGGTCGGCAGAATTTAATGAACTATAACATGTTTTACCTTTTTATTAACTTCATTTTGTTCGGTATAATAAAATAAATATCAAATGGCAGTGTGTGTGATATTAATATTGTCAACGCTCGAAACTGAATTTATCTCATCTTCACTTCGGCATTGACGAAATACCATTATATGGGATAAACTTAGTTGTATTCCACACTGTGGAATATACCTGTCGCGTGCACGGACTACTGTTTCGACTCCGTAACACGATACGGTCGTCATTGTTTACTTTTACCAATCGCATTTCCTGGTCAGTCATTGGAAGATAATTTACACACATTGCATATAAATACACAAACATATCACATTAAATTGCAGTTATACATGTGCTTCGGATTGTTTTGAAAACGACCAGGAAAGTCATGATCATTTAACGTGTATTGATTTATTTATAAATCATAGATTTTATAGATTATGACACAGTTGTATCTTTGTTGACTTTGAAGGTTATTTTTATTGTTAACAGTATTATTCCAGCATATTTTTTAAACAAAACCCCTAAACTTTGCATTAAATACTAGAACGGTTAGTTGTACTGCTATTTTATGAATTCCACAATTTGTTATACAGTTGCTGTTATATATTTTGGGAGAAGATATGATGGGATAAATATAATACTAGAATCACTGTTGAATATAGAGAAGTTTATCTTGTTCGGCTCGAAAATCCGAAGCGCTCGCCAAGGCTGGCGCTTCCAATTTTCTAAGCCTTGCAAGATAAACTTCTCTATATTCAACACTAGCCTAGTATTCTCTATGTCACCACTCTTCTTTTGGCTCGGGTGACTCTCTGCCCTCGGGTTGACAATATCAATATCACTCATCACACATATGATATTTATATAATAACAATTAAAAATTATTACAACCTCAATTTTAAGGCAATTTACAGAATGTGAAGTTATGGTATAGCAGTTAAATATTGGTATCAGTCTTTTTGCTGAATATAGTAGAAAATTAAAGTGTACAATGTCTAAAAATATATGTAGGACATCAAAAAAAGACGTCATCGACGCGCCAATCGTTCAAAAGAAATATACTCAGAACGTTTTCATTAAATAGCAAAGAAATGAATACAAGAAAAAAAACTTGATGCAAAGCAAGCATCAAAGGGCGCCGTAATATATCTATGAAAAAAGCAAATTATTTCTAGATCTTTTTTTTACAAATAAGTGTTCAGTGACATGCAACACCAACGACGACAAAGTTTAGTCAAGGTCGCAAAACAATGATTTGATATAATAATATTGTAAACAGAAGAGTCCCGTTGATCAATGTATAAGAAAACAACTTGAACCACAAATAATCGAAATAAAATCGTTATAAACTTTATTTAAAATAACGGCATTATTAAAAGTATGTGCATGTTTAATATAAACGCTTTAGCGTCAAAACCGCTTTGCTTTCATTGATCTATTAACAAACCCACCATACGCATGTCACATGCTACACAGCTTTATCAGCGTCTGATACTATGCTAAATTTAGAATTATTCACAGCCTTTTTAGTTGTTCGCAGAACAAATTTAGATACTGCAATTCCAAAAGTGAACAGTCAAAGAACTATGATCCTAACAACTTTAAGCCAGTCGACTACGCGAAAGTAAAAATTGCCGTTTTGAATATCTTTTAATTTGTCAAATTATAATCATTACGATAATGAATTTGAAAAGAACATGACATGTTGGAAAAACTTAAGTCAACAACTTTCAATGTAGGACCAAATATAACTGTACGCGCGGACAAAACAAAATAGTAATCTTGGGTCACGATGCGAGCCAAATAGAAAAAATCAAACCCTTACCTATTCGTCTCGTTATCGCCGACTCATGTAAATATTATTTGTTGAGTAGTGAATTTGTTTAGTAGGGAATGTTTATTACTCATTTTATTATTTACGTGGCCATCATTATAACGATAAAGAACAGTTTAGCGATTATAACGCAGGAGCGGTTGATTTTTACGGATCATTCCGGATATAGTCAATCTATCACGATTTATGTCGGATACACTAATCATATCAGACACTACAAATAGCAGAATTTTTAACGCGGAAAGTCTTAGCGGCTGTAGCGGGACATTTTCAAAAGGATACAACAATATTTTGATAGTAACTCCTTTTAGGGAACTTAAAACACTTGCTAATACGGTTCAAAAGCTTGTAGCACCGTCTTTGCATTCATATAATGTTTAATATTTTTAATATTCAGCACCTTGTTTGTTTTTAAGGTTAATATTGAGTTTTGTTCAACTCCACAGCTTTTGATCTTCGGCAGCGTAATTATCTGTCTTCCACATAGAGTGTCTGGTTATGAAACTCATAATGGTCGTTTTTTTATCACTATAAAAATGTTTATCCAGATAATGTGTGTTAGTAATGAATATTTAATGACAGAATGTCAAGTAGGAATGCCACTAAATTAATATATGTTTTAGCCCAAAGAAAGAGCATGAAATTGAAAATAGGACAAAGAATTTGTCTCATTACGTTTCTTGCCCGACATTGCTTTTTTTCGTTTTGAACTCATTTTTTGAAAGGCTTTAAATACATTTTACTCGTTCAAGCTGCTGAAAGTGACTTTATCTAGTTCTTACATCTGATTACGTTTTAATCAGTGGCGTACGTTTTACAATGGACGTAAATTCATCAGCTACACCTTGACGCAATAAATATATTGAATTGAAACAATTCAAAACGGCGTGATTTAGCGAAAAAATAAATTACAAAATGACGATAT
The DNA here is from genome assembly GCA_027627225.1 of Congeria kusceri. NCBI lineage: Eukaryota > Metazoa > Mollusca > Bivalvia > Myida > Dreissenidae > Congeria > Congeria kusceri. The sequence goes on from CM051033.1 coordinate 35,926,124, forward strand.
ATTTATTTCAAAATTTGATTTACATGTTTACGAGGCAATATTGTATTTAAACTTAACATTTTGAATAATATAAATCTCTTAGCAATGTTCAAGTCATATGACTTTGTATAATATTCAACAAATGTTATAGTAAATACGTAAATGAATATTTTCTTTTAAACATTTACAACCACTGTATTGAAGGTGACGTATATCATCCCTATCTAATTGCGCAGACTGTACATGATGTGCCCAGTACTACGCAATAGCGAACAACTGTGGTGCCTTCAGCGCTTTGATTTTGGACGGTGTTAGACTAGACGCAGAAGCAAATACAATTTTGAATGCGCGACTAGTCAACTTTACAGTGGGCAGCAATTATTTCACGAAACTTCTTTATAATACTTATAGAAAGTGTTGGCGAAAATGTGAATACTACATTTTCTTATAGAGTATGGTTCATTCTAACATGATACTCACTAATTTTTTTATCGACAAAGAACACAATTATCGTTGTTAAACTACCAATAAACAACGCAAAAAGAAGTCCCGAATCTGATCGGAGCATAGTAAAAAGTAGTTCCAATTACAATTGCAAAAATATATGTCAAATCATGTTCGAATCAAAATAATTTTCGCATTATCGTTGTTTATTGGTCAATAAACAACTATATGTCGTTCTGATGCTTGGTTATTAAACAACTCGGTTTAATGCCCTCGTGGTTTAATTCCTTCGCCCAGAACTTCAAATCGTTGTTTATTGGCCGATAAATAACGATAAATCATATTTTTATTAAATATAACACTGCGTTTGACCCAGCGACGTCAAGCAGTTGTTTGCAAACACGAAATATAATTACGCTCCTTGCATATGCTTGCGGTAAAAGTCATTACATATAAACGCCGCTCTCATGAGCGGCGGAAATATAAATGTCAGTATAAAACTATTTTGTACAATTCTGATGGCCAAAAGAAATGACACAATGCAACACAGAGCAGTTTCTTACCCAGACAGAGAACAGCGAAGCAAACGGCGACCTTCATTGCTATTGTTTCACGTCTGATATGTCCAGGTGCAGAAGTAACTAGTGAAGATGGGCGGTAGACGTATCCTTATATACTCTGTTTCTGCATGGAATCATGCTTTCCCATCAGGATATTAGTAGTTCAAAACGAGACAAAATCGGAAGAACAAACGCAATGGTACGGTGTACCGGTAGGCCCATCGCGATTGTACGATGACGGTGTAACAATGGTACGATGGTGATGACACGATGATGCAATGGTGATGACATGATGGTACGATGACGATGGTATGATGATGATGACACGATGGAACGATGGTGACGACAAGATGATACGATGACACAATGGTACTATTGCACGATGTCGATAACACGATGGTACGATGACGATGGAGCGATGGTACGATGGTGATAACACGATGGTACGATGGCATGATGGTGATAGTGCGATGTAACATCGCGTCATCGTCATCGTACCATCGTGCCATCGTCATCGTACCATCACCATCCTGATCGTACCATCGTGTCATCGACATCTTACAATCGTGCTATCGTCATCGTATCATCGTGTCGTCATCATCGTTCCATCGTGTCATCATCATCATACCATCGTCATCGTACCATCATGTCATCACCATTGCACTATCGTGTCATCACCATCGTGCCATCGTAACACCGTCATCGTACAATCGTGTCATCACCATCGTACCATCGTCATTGTACCATCGTGTCATCACCATCTTACTATCGTGTCACCACCATCGTACCATCGTGTCATCACCATCGGGTCGCACTAAAACGCGGACGAATCTGCGGACGATATGTAGTTTATAAAGGAAAGTGCGGACGACAAAGGCAAAGAAGGATATTGGAAATCTGCGGACCATATGAACAAAGAAGGTAACTGCGGACCACATGGGATGTTAATGAACAAAGCGTGGTTTTGATATTGTGTACGCGTTTAAGTATCAATGTTTGATCAAATTGTGCATTTTGTCTTATAAAGTATAATATTGGATTTTAAATGGAAGAGGAAACTAGTTTTTGATAATTAACTTTTTATTTATTTATTAACAATTATTTAGTTTATTAACTATAACTAGTAATCGATATATGTTTTAAGTAAGATAAACAATTATATATGCAAATATATACATATAATATAATAATATTTAAATATAATAATACTACTTGTCAATTAATTCCCCATTTTGTAAATAGTTAAAGCAACAATTTATAAACTGAAATTTATTTTAACAAATGCACTACTTCAGTACATATTCAATTAGTTACAGTACAAATACAATTAGTTACAAATGCACAATTTATCACACAGAACATGATGGACAAACGAATTCTTTATTTTGCTAGACGTTTAACGAGTGCGCTAATATCGAGAAACTGCGGACCATATGAACGATCAAAATAATGTCGGATCAGTTCGTCCCTAATTTACACATTTATTCCACAACGCATGCGCAAAAGGAAAACGATGGCACGATGGCGATGACACGATGGTACGATGATGATGACACGATGGTACGATGACGATGACACGATGATACAATGACGATGGCACGAAGGCACGATGACGATGACACGATGGTACGATGATGATGGTGCAATGATACGATGATGATGACACGATGATACGATGGAAAGATGTCGATGGTGGGATGGTACGATGACGACGGCGCGATGTTACATCGCACTATCACCATCGTGCCATCGTGCTATCATCATCGTACCATCGCACCATCGTCATCGTACCATCGTGTCATCGTCATCGTACCATCGTATCATCAACATGGCGATGGCCCTTACGGAACACTGTACAATGGCCTGGTTATATAGGTCGCTTCGAAGGACATGCCTGTGTACGTTTCGGTACAATACCATATCAGTTGTTAGATTATTTGTTTTTATAAGCGAACATTCATATCGAAATGGACAGCAACCAGCATAGATAGCGAACCGAAATTGTCGATACAAGTAGTACACATAGTAATATTAGCATCATTGGAAACTAGTTTTATTGTGCGAAGTTCTTAGTTAGAAAGGGTATTTTTAAACCATGGATTTGTTTAAATGTATCAATCGAATTTATAGGCAGAGGCTAGGATGTCTTCGGTCTGGAGAAAACATGAATAAAACCTAGCAATCTTCCATGGAATAGTGAATAGGAACACATGCTCCATTTTAGCATGGGGCAAAAGATAAATATTTACGCTTATTTAAGAGTTTAGTGGCACATCTTTTTGCTTCTCGCGTGTTCGTAAAACTTGTACAAGTGACAAAAAAAGGAAAGCAACACTTAAAATTACCAACTCCTACATGTATATAATTCCTTCTCCTTCCACATGTACACGAATGGCGTCTCGATTTACAATACTAAGAATTACAATGAATAAAAAAGAAATTAATCGGAGTTAAATAGCCTTGAGTCGGGTCGTTGGTATCTTTCAGATAAATTTTAAAATAAGGGGAAACGCACATCGCCCTGTTCCGGTTCTGTCAAAACTTGAGGAACATTCTAGGTTATGTAACATTAGCAGAGTCGTGTTCGAGAGGCCCAATTCAGGATACGGTAGCGGGAAACCATACGTAATCCATAAACACTTCATTTGTCACTCATACATCTAAAACATAATGTATAATCTCGTGATTGGAATTGTACATTTAACGCTTACTGCGGTAACGAGATATTGTTAGTAACAATTTGCTGATTTTTCTATACTGACCTAGGCAGTTTACAATATAGTTTGTAAGCAATACATTTGCATGGGACCTTATTTGTCCATGGATATATGATTTGAACCGAATTTGTTGTTGAACAGACTACAGTTCTAAATCTATCCTGAGGTCTAAGTTTGCATGAACATATAACAAAACATATGTAAAGAAACTCTTTTTTTCCCTCAACCGTTATGGCGACAAACTATTGAGCTATCGAACAAGTGTATTGTTCCACATATAGACTCATCGGCTATGTTTCTACAAATGCTGGTAGGCCTCTCGGGATTAATGGGACTTGTGAACTTATGTCTTAGATGCAAAACTAAAGCTAATGGAATAAACTCACATATAACAAATATTAAATAAGGAAAAAGGGAAATTAAAAAATGCTTTCGCCGGGACTCGAACCTACGATCTTCGGGATTAAAGATCTGACTCTCTAAACACTAGGCCATTCTGACTTACAATGATTGTAGTGAAGTTTTAACTTCAAAATTGTTGATTTGCCAATCTGTTAACAGGTCCCTTTAACATTAAAATTATACAGTTGCAATAACTAATCAAATCAAAACACTTTTAGACACCGCTTTCATCATAAACCGGACTCGATTGTTAAATTGGAGATACATTGTAGAAATCGTTAGGATAGTTCAAGAAATAATTGAATAAAAACACTGAAACTGGTCTCCGATTTTTATCGAAATGCAGCGCCATCTATAACAAGCAATGACTTATTTATGTTGTTTTGTTTTCACTATACAAAAAGGTGTCAGATAAGGATGTCCATTATCTCCCGATCTTTTCGTTAACTGTATAGAACTTCTGTCTACAGAAGTAGATTTAATTAAATCTGAATACATGTATTAAATGCGTAAAATAAATAAGGTTGTGATTAAACAATTGCTATTTGCAGAATATCATTTAAACGTTTGGACATAATTTGAAACCCTTATAAAATAATGTTGCTTGAAGACCTGTCTGACACTTAACAAAAGCAAATGCGAGATTTTAAAAGTGTGTGTAATTTAATCAAGTACAATACTGTTAACATAAACAATCATTTGGAACATCCAACATGCCTCAGCCCATGAAATACATTTCAGAAATAGTCACACTAAATATACATGTGTTAATAAAAGTTTTTCGCTGTAAAGCGCAAATAGAAATTATCGCCAATGAGAAAACATAACGTTTTAAAAATGTTTTGCAGTTTCCTCTTACGGGTCTTGCAAACTAACTTGGATATAACTTTATAAACAAATAAAAATCAATGTGTTTTTAATTTCTCTAGAATTAAGAACGGGAAAAGTTGCAATATTACCCAGAAGGCGGCTTAAAATACTAGATATCTACATGTACCTTTACTTTTATTGAATCGCTCAAAGCAAGGTGAAATGTTTCATTGAATCAATACAAGCGTACAATCTTATGTTAGAAACTTCGGTTATTCGTTAATATTTCAAGAAAATTAAAGAGATGTTAAATAAATGCATATACAATCTGAAAAATGTTATCAAAGGCTGGCTTTTTGTTACATTAAATGATCACGTGCCAATTCCAAGACAAATTATCTGTATCAATACATATGTTAAAAAACAGAGTATTTTTAAGTTATATGTTGAAAATGGAGGGCAATATGTCAAACATATTTTTTTTTTGGTATTTCAGACCCATACACGTAAACTGTTTCTCAGAAATCGCGTACTTGTTTAGTGTAAACAATAATGGTTTTGTAGTAACACACTTTAATTAATAGCATTTCTATTGAATGGAAGCGAACATTATATCAAATTAACATTGAATAGTCTATTCCAGATAACATGTTCAACAAAATTACAGAATCCATAAATTCAAGTCGTCAACGAAAAACAAAACTCTTACTGAATTAACGTTATTTGCAAAATCCTGTATAACCATTTCAGCGGTTATTAAAACAAGGGCATTTTAGTGATTATCGTTTACTTGATCAGAGCATATCTTATGATGAAAGTCATCGTAGATACATGTATGTATTATTAGTTACACTGTTAGTAACTGAGTGTGTATGGGATATAGATATACACCCTCAGTGGTTTCATACCATACGAGAGCGTAGCTCGAGTATTGTATGTGGCCACTGAGGGTGTATTTCCCATCCACCCTCAGTTACTAACAGTGTAGCGAATATATCTCACCGACTACCTTTCACTTGTTTCTTTTATTTGATATCACTTGTAAATTAACGAAAGAAAACCTCACAAAATAACACGAAACACAAACAATGACGTAACGAAAATAAACAAAAGGACGTCATTAGATTGCGTCATTAGACTTCAATGGGATATTGAAATATACCCGTGGTGTATGGAAAATACACCATGGTCATGTGACCGCTCTTGGCCAATCGGATTGCGTCATTTATGTAGGAGGTGAGATATGTGTTTATGTGGGGTACGCGCATATGTAGTGAAGTTCGATAATGATGCAGATTTAGATGATAGCAATATTGAAAGTGTAATATGGATTTACAATATTATGCTGCCTTTCGTTTAAGCACCAACGCTATACATATGAATTCTGCATGAAAGCCATGGCAAAAATCATTGACAAACAACCAAACACAATTAAATACATCGTCAAAATGTGGGAGAATTGGGTGTCAAAATTTCGCTTTCATGAATATTGAGCCACCTGCATACCATTGAAAGTACAATGAAATTTTAAGTAACATTGGATATTCCTCGAATGAAATCTGTCAAACAATTATCAGTCGACCGGTTACTAGTCATTGAGTACACACCGCACAAAAACCAACCACGTGCAGGATAACGGTAAATATGATAAAAGCGAACACCGCCTACATGCGACTGTTTTAATACAGCGTCGTTTCGATTGGTTTAATTTTCCGTGCCAATAAGATGTCTCATGAATTATTCATGAGTACGAAGTTTTGCTAGCCTATCACCCACGGTTGATCAGGAAGCATAGCGTATTTGAGCGAACGTGGGTTCCAACGATGAATTAAATACGACAGTTCAATTTCCAGTATTTTATTACTGCTAACTGTACAAAACCTCAATGCAAAGAAAGCTCATTGATCTGTACTTTGCGAGTGGTTTATTTTCCGCCTCCGAATCCGAATCCGCAGCGACACCTGGCGTCCACGCAGTGCCAGTCACGGTCACAGCGGCCAGTGCAGTCGGCGGCGGTGGTGCACGTGGCGGTGGCTAAAAGATAACATCATTACAATTGTTTAAAGTACACGTTACAGACATTTTTACATACCATCGAAATATTATTTATCCAGCAATATTTCATGTATTATCGATATAAATTACCACTGCAGATCTACTTGGAAGAAACTATTTAACTAAGTATTTATTGTTTATTCATAATTACCAAATCTACCATGCTTCTTATTTGACACAGAGATGAACTAGATCCTTTGTATGTGATTAGGCCGCGTTTTGTGATTGTAAGTGAATCCAATTATGTGTGTTTGCGGTTTTTAACTCACTGTGAGTGCACGTGCACTGTCTGTTATGGCATTCCAGGACGTAGTCATTTTCCGGGCAGGTCACGTGGGTACAATCTGCCGTGGAGCGGCATTCCTCGGCGTAGGCGAGAGCTGAAGATTATTGATCTTCACTTTGATTGTCAATATTATATTTGTATACTTATATTTGTAAACATGGCAAGTAAAAAGTATACAGGACAATATATAAAAACTTTATGATGTACATATTAAAATACATATGCTTCAGTTTTATAAAAATATGGCCCAATTTTAAATGTCTTAGACTGTTAAAATGGATGTAATTAGAATTTACCTACGAGATACAAAATCATAAATATATTCATTAACGTAAATAGTTCGCCTTATGTTTCCATGATCAAGGTATATCAAGGTGTATTGTCAGATATTTTGTCTGTTTTCCAATAATATCTTCTTTCTCCAGTACAATGGCACAAAACGTCGAAATCGAATGTGCTTTTAGCTATTAAATAGGCAAAATATGCAGTTTTGTATGTCACCACCATTTATTCACCGTGAAAATCTACATCAATAACAACAACAATAAATAAGCACATATGTTTCGACATAAAAATCTGAAGTAATTGACAAGTCATTCGTCCAAAAGAAAATATTTCAAAAACAGTCATTGAGAAGTTGAAACAAGAAATGTCTTTAAAAAAGACAATCGGCGTTGACATTAATATTGAGATATCATTTTTACCCTAAACATAATACAAGAGGGCCAAGATGATCGGTTACGTGGCTTCTCGGACCCCAGATTTTTCGGTCCCCACCTATATAAGAAGACCTCTCGGACTCCAGCTATTTCGGACATCACAAGAAAACTTCTCGGATCCCAATATTAATTTGTGATTCATTCAATAATTATTAATATTTGTACCGTGAATAAACCGATCATACCGCCCCATGTTTTCACCAGTGATACATGAATAACCTAAATAATTTACGTTAACATCATTATTATATAAATGTGTCAGCCAAATATAACAAATTAACAATAATTGCGGAAATGAATGAAAATTATGTTGTGTCAGAGGCGTATAGTTATTCTTAAGTAATGTGCCCATTTTGGAAGTTAAATATGCATAATACATACACATTTCGAAGTCAATTAATCATTTATACTGTGTATCCTAAGGAAAAGCAAACTTCAGAAAACATTCAGCGCGTTTGAAATTATGATGACTTCCTGCTTTGATAACACAAATATTACATTAGACAATATAGACTATGGCGATTTAAAATAATATTCGGTAGGAATATCATGTATCAAGGGTTTCTGTGTATAAATGGTATTGCAAATAATGTATTAATGCTACACAAATGAAGTAAAAGTAACATGAATATCATTTCGACGTATTCCGGGCGAGACTTATTTCACAACATCTTATTTATTGAAAGATATATTTTTATAAATTCATTAACATCTACTGGAGAAGTTGATAGAAATGTGCAATTCTAATTGTTTCTTTACAGAACAGAACCGCAATTCAATTTCAAATTAACATGCACGGTATATTTATAAACATAAATTCCCCATTTATTGAAATATTCGGTCTTATGATTCTCTGTACGCTATTTGATGCATGTACATTATAACAGCTATACACCGGAAGCTCAACGCGTGCTATTTTTAGAATGATCGTGTGTTGAACTCGCTATCTAGAATCAATTGTTATTACAAGAGCGGGCCGCTAGGCTAAACAAAATAGTGGATTAATTATGGGAATTAATATAATATTCTGTTCATGACATACAATGAGAAAATATGTTTATACTTATGCTCAGTTCTAGAGTGTATATCGAGAATATGTTTAAAACTTTATAACCGCTTATATAAACAATTATGTACATTTTAATCCCCAAAAGTATGCAACAATTGTTGGAATACATTAAACCATTATTGTCAGTTTGCATTCCCTAAAATTAGAAAATGTGCCCAGTTCTATTGGTATCCATTTTTTCCGGTGCATAATTATCGCAAGGAATCTAGGTCAAAAGTGATCTTAGACAGCTACGCCGAAAAAATCATATTGAGATTTAAAAGCGCGTCATTCCAATGGCAAATAAAAGTAAGCACCGCAAAGGTACTTACCCAGACAGAGAACAGCAAAGCAAACGGCGACTTTCATCGTTATTGAACGTGTCCAGTTGCAGTCTAGTAACTAGTGAAGATGGACGGGACAAGAATCCTTATATACTTTGTTTTTGCTTGGGATCATGTTTTCACATCACGATATAACTAGTCTAAAACGAGAACAAACTCTGTCCCAAATCTAAACGACAAACACGGCGACCTTATGACATCAATTATGATTTATTGGTCTATTATTTTCGTAATTCAAACACGTTTGTCAGTATATGGCAACAAACTGATCTAGTTTAAAGTCGAAACGTGAATCGCAAATATCGTCCATTGAAAGCCAGAAGTGTCACCGGCATATGTGTTAAGATATGGCGTACCCTTTGGGTCAAAAGTACATGTATTCACTGCAGCTAAATATAGATGTAACTGTTGTTATAAAATTGTAACCGCAGTTACAAATTTATGACTGCAGTCATACATTTGTAACAGCAGGTACATTTACAGATATAAAGGCAGTTACAATTTATACTGAAAGTAAAAAGATATGACCTTTGTCATAAAATAATAACTGCATGTACATTTTTTTTCTGATTCATTTATTCATAAAATATGTATCATTAAATTAGTTTTATAATTTCAAAATTCATATTTAAACAAATAAATGCAATTTTAATAAAACGGCATTATATAAGACGTGATAAAATTCGCCAAACGGACTTAGAGCTTAAGTTTAGCATTTGGTCAGTAAAATGTAACCACGATTATCATTTTATGACGATTGCCATATTTTATGACTGTTTGTATAAATTATTACTGCAGTTATATTTGTAAAGGTGACTGCCGTTAAAAATTTATAACTGCAGTCATACAATTGTAAGTGAATCGTCTTATCGTGGTGGACATTTCGAGAGCCTGGCAGACACTAATATGCCGGTCTTTGATATTTCAAATAGGAATTCGTATTTAGAATCACAGTTAACAACTCTTGTCGTGTGTAGTAATTAGTTAGTCAAGGCAATTAGATAGAGAGTTTATTTTAACTGTTCCCATCAAATCCATTCGGCATGCAATGTGGACATATTTTATTAGTTTTTTTCGCACGTATAAATGTATAACAATTATACATCATCATGTATGGATATCACTGAACAACGAGAAATATATGTCAGTTGTAGTATCCTTGAGAAAACCAGAATGAAAGCTCGCAATATTATATGATATAAATATAATTATTCATGCGCTATTTAAAGGACAATTGCATGGGACTGAGAAGTAAACAGAATAAATAATATTGTTTCTCTTCCTAGAAAAAAAAAGAATTAATAAATAAGACAATCGTCGAACACTATGTTTTGGTAAATAAATTCCATTTATGCATAAATTCAAATTCTCAATATGGTTGTTTAGAACCAATGTAATGGCCTTTTATTAGCAGAGACTATAAATCACGATTGTCTTTACTGCTGATAGCGATGTAGGTTTCCTATTGAGACGTCTGAAACTTAGGTACACGTACAAGGTTATGAATTCTAACACGATACTTGCTAATTTTTCTTTATAAAAATAATCAAATTACCATTGTTAAACTACTCATAAACAACGCAAAAAGAAGTCCCGATTCTGGGCGTAGCATAGTGAAAAATAGTTCCAATTACTATTGCAAAAATATATATCAAATCATGTTAGAATCGAAACAATTTTCGCATTATCGTTGTTTATCGGCCAATCAACAACTCTTTGTCGTTCTGATGTGTGACTATTTAACAACTCTTGCTAACGCCCTCGTGGTTTAATTCATACGCATCAGAACTCCAAATCGGTGTTTATTGGCCGGTAAACAAAGATAAATCGAAAATTATTTCTTAAACACATCATGATCTATAATCAATGAACTCTTCTGTTCAAATAAAACATATCTTAACCTCATTAGAGTGTTATGAAATAAATTGTGAGCAGTGCTCCAGAGAAATATTTGTAAAACGCTTACTTCTGAAAATTTGGGAGAAAATGTACGCTTACTTCAAAATTTGTGGATGTACATGTACACTCTATGTACGATAAATGAGGTAAATTTGCATCAAACAATACGTTATGATATGAGTAGAAGACCATCGTATTAAAATAATAATCCTTTTTTAATATAGTACAAGTAAGAATTCTGAACATTTAAAGAAGTTCATTGCTAACTACTCCTGGCGCAGTGCCTAAATCCGCCACTTGCCTAAATCCGCCACCCCATCCGAATAAGCGTTTTTTACCGGCGATTTCTATTTTGTTGATCTCGATCAATCAGATACTTTCCCTTAACAACGCTGACAAGTTGTCATCATTTTGTGCATAAATGAATATTTTATCCAATTATTTTGTACATAACCCCTAAATGCAAACAAGCTGCATGCGGAGAATCTATTTCATACCCGCATGCGCAATTTTAGGCCACGCATGGTGTCCATGGTTAAATTAAATTATCGTGTTTTAATATTATGTCTATGGGAGCATATGCAGCATAAAAATAACCATTATCCATTAGCAAATACAATCAAATGCGGAAAGAACTGCATATTAAGAGCGCAAATGTCTCGCTACTCAAAACCATAATTATTTGTCCAACGTGCACGCAGGGCCTCCGTTTCAGAGCTATTTTTAGAAAAATGAGTATTTGAAGAAATTGAAACATTGTGTTAACAACAGACAACGAGCTGCTTAATATGGAAAATTAAATAAGAACCATAGTCAATGTGAACTAAGCATGCCACGGTTCCTGATCTATGATTTTCACCAAGCAACTTCCGATCACCATGTTTATTTTTAACACTAGAAAATGAACCTTAAAGAAACAAAAGTGAGGGTTTTGTCAATAGCAGTCAATAGAAGTTGCTTTAAAAACAGAATTCATAAAAGAATCTTATTTTCGAGCAATTTAAACATTTTAAAGAGGGGTGGCGGATTTAGGCACTCCGACGCTCATTTTTTTACACTGTTTAGGCCTTCAGTTTCAATAAATATTTTTCATTTGCCAAGTATTTTAAATTTAACCAAAACACGCCAGTAATTGCACATTAAACATAACTTGATTGACGTTAATTTTTATGTCAATCGGTAAACAACTTTTCAAAATATCGTAAAAATACCCTCCAAATGTGGCGGATTTAGGCACTGCGCCAGTACTGAACATATCAACTTCAAGTGGACATGCTTGTTAAAACTTATATCTGTTTCTGTCTACAATGGAATAACATACCAACATGGTGCTGAGCATAACCTAATGTATTGAGGCAGTGCCAAGAATGGAATCACGTACATCATACATGCCGGGAATGGAATAACACACGAAATACATGTGCAGAATGGACAAAAGCATACTGAATACATATCCAGAATGGAAAAAACAATATACTGAATACATGGCTAAAATGAAAATAAAACTTTGAATACATGTCTATATAGATGTACATGCTCAGAAGGAAAACATATACAGAATACATGCCCAAAACGAAATAGCATACTGGCTACATGCCCAGAAGGAAACAAATATACATAATACATGCCCAAAACGAAAAAGCATACTGGTTACATGCCCAGAAGGAAATAAATATGCATAATACATGCCCAAAACGAAATAGCATACTGGTTACATGCCCAGAAGGAAATAAATATGCATAATACATGCCCAAAACGAAATAGCATACTGGTTACATGCCCAAGGGAAAACATATATAGAATACATGCCCAAAACAAAATAGCATACTGGTTACATGAGCAGAAGGAAAACATATACAGAACACATGCCCAAAACGAGATAGCATACTGGTTACATGCCCAGAAGGAAACAAATATACATAATAAATGCCCACAACGAAAATAGATACTATTTACATGCTTAGATTGGGATAACAAACGGAGTGCATGTCTAGAAAAGAAATAACAACTGAGAACATGTCCAGAAAAGAATAATGAAAGATACCGAGTACAGATTTAGAATTGATACATTATACTTGTATATAATGTAATAACATAGCGAATACGTATATAGAATAGAATAGAATAGCATAGTGAATACCTGTATATAATAGAATAACATGATAGCGAATGCATGTATAGAATGAAATGTCATAGTGAATGTATGTATAGAATGGAATAACATAGTAAATACATGTATAAAATGAAATGACACAGCAAACTGACTTCATGCCCACGGAATACATATCATATGTTGTATTTACTATAATTACTCCATAAATATCAATCACTTTTACCAACTTCAAGCGAACCAATATATATATATATGAAATGATATTATTTAAATTGCTTCTAAATATTAGTTTCAATATTGACTTTCTTCTTTCAAATGTTTCTTAAATTTAAATTTGGTATGTGTTATGTACGTGTTGGCAACGTAAATGTTTTTCAATATAGTACATAATGTTTTAATTTCGCAGATATTTCAATATACGGAGCAAAGCAACCTGTCCAGGATGATTACAGGCTTGCGCTGGAAAGCAAATCAAACCCAGGTCATCATTTAGTATTAATAGGCGAACATGTTTAGGAGTTTAAATGGATTGTAGAGTTCACGTATCGTAACTCTATCTGCAGTTTTATTCTGAATCTATGACTGTCCACAAACTTTTACCAGTGTATTTGGAGGAACATTGGTTTTTGAGGAGGACTTGGTTACAAAATAATGTTTTCTCGGAGATGCAGCACGAACATTAATTGAGCATATTCCGTTGTCAGTTTTTTAATCAATGGCTTTGTTTTCCTTTCGTATGTTTTTATTTACCAGGGCCGTTTTTTCCGTCAAAAGACATTGTATGCACAAAACCTATATGCTCGGTATATGCTCGGTATTTTTGTCAGTGGAATAGCACACATGTATGTTTAATCATTTTGAAGATCATTAGGATATAAGTTAATCGTCTATGAAGAAAACGTCCACTGCAATGCGCGAATGTCCACTGTGTCACTATTATTCTGCAAGGATCGATGGTGATTATCAGTCGCATATAGAAAGTAGAAGAAAGCAAGTTACCCAAATGCTAATAATTCACAGCGTGGTACGTGCTAGACCGCCGTGTTTGATATCTTTCTCATTACATATTGGAGTAGAATTTATTGTTGAAATTTTAAACGTTAATTTGATAATATTCTTTAGGGAGACATATGATGGTTTGGGATTAAATGTTGGTTTTTTAACTTGTTTAAGATATCAAATTAATATAACTGTATTAAAACGATATTTTATTGTATCAGTTCAAAGATAATTGTATAGGACTATAAATATTTAGAGTTTTAATTTTAGGAATGTTAGCAGATTTGATGCAAAGAAACAAAACCTGCTGTTTGATGGCGAAAACCGTACCTGACTGAGCATGTGATGGTTTACCACCCTGTGTTGTAAACACAATACAGTACCAACAACAATGAGTATATGGCAAAAACTTTTATTAATTGACACATGTGACCTGAGCAAACAAAATGTTCAAGGGTGTGCTTAGGTGGTCAGTGAAAGTCCGGCGGTCTAACTTTTGCCCGTTGACATTAACAATTCACATTCGACTGCTACCTGTGTGGAATTGCTTAGATTTTAACCAAGCTTGACAGGATTGTTCCTGGGATGGTCCTTTACCAAATTCTTTCAAATCAAATCATTATGAAAAGCCTCTTGTCAAAAACCGCTGACTTAATTTCAAAAGAAATCAGTTTAACTTGTTTAAAAAAAATGGCCAGAGGCTGGGGGAGGGGTTTTTCCTTATGCCTATATAGAACACTTTTTATTGTTAGAAACTACTTGCTGAATAATTGAATGATGAACATAAATCTTCATTGAGTGACTATGGTACATAAAAAAATAAATGGCAACGACTATGGGCAGGCACATTTTCTATATTATGGCCATATAGAAAAAATCAAATTAAAAAACACTGGCTTGACTTTCCCAGTTTATTGCTTCACTTAATCACTGTGTATATACAAATGTATATATCCACACAAATTGACTGGAGGATAGATACTTAAATTTAATATACATGTACGTAAAAGCAATAACGTTGTAAAGTACAGTTTTAAACATCTTATTACTTTATAAATGAATGCATCAACAAGTGCTTCTGATCTAGCATAACTTACATTGGGTTTTATCACAATACTTGTTTAATGGAAAATAAATTATTACCAGCTTATGTAGTACAATTTATGTAGTTCAAATGGAATGTGTATATTAAAGAGACTTGTTCACAGATTTTCGCATTTTTTTAAGTATGCCATGAAATGTCTTAACTTGACAGATTTAAGCATCAGAACTAAAAAGCTCAAGTATAATAACTAGAAAAGTATTTAGAAAAAAAAAGGAAAGAAAAAACAAAGGTCCAACCGAGGTTTGAACCCGGGACCTCCGGATTTAAAGGCTATCGCCTTAACCACTCTGCCATTTCGACTTTTATATGTCACTATTTACTTAATGTAAGTGTCCCACGTGTTGTCAAATATTTCACGAAAATAACAGTAACACTCCAAATAGCGTTATATAATTTTATCAATGTCAACTGATGAATACTCATAAACGAAACTGTTTTTACAGAATATTTCTAGGTCTGTAGTGTTATTTTGCTCCCTTGTGTTCACTCTTTTTTTTAATTTTTGGAATCGGTGACAAAACGTTGAAAAATTATCAATTCGTCGCTCTTTGAACAGATCCCTTTAAGATAATAAACGTTTGCAATGGGATCATTGAAATATGGTACTCAGAACCACAATACTGGTATATCATAAGTACACCCTAAACAAAAAGTGGCACTGAATTTTACCTATATCACGTGACAGGGTGATGCATGTTGTCCTTCCCCTGGCTACCCCTGGGGTTGGTTTACACAATATTTGTAATAATAACTATTTTTGTGAAAAACGGCCATTCTTGCATTTTTTCCAAACAAAGGGCAATAACTCCGGTGTTTCTGGTCCGAATTTGCTTATATTCGACTTCAGCTGTAATTTCATGGTCATAGACATAGATGAAAAATGAAGTCTCTATCCTGAATAATGTCCAGTTTGGATATTTTTTCAAAAACAAAGGGCAATATTTCCGATGTTTGAAACATGATCTGGCCGATTTTTGGCGTCTGCTGAGATCTGATTGCAGTACACAAACTATGAAAGTTTGATTAAGATAGGATGGAAAATAAAGTCTATATGTTGAAAAAAAGGCATTTTTGCACCTATTTGCATGAAAAAGGGGCAATAACACTAGTATTACTGGTGTTATCTGACCCAATAACAATCGAATCCGAGATTTAATGGTCATACACAGACTGTGCAAGTTTGGTTAAGATTGGATAAAAAGTGAAGTCTCCAGCGTGAGAACGAAACAAATTGTTGACGGCATACAGACGACATACGACGGCTGACGCAAGAGAGGTCCCCTACACCAATAGCTCACCGAGCACTTCGTACTCAGGTGAGCTAAAAAAGATAATCATACAAACAAATCAGATATTTTTGAATAAGTTGTTTTAAGATTTTTTGATCACAGTGGAACTAATACTGTGCATTACATTTTTCACAATCTACCATATTATCGTGCTTACATGGCATAAAATGTAAAAGGCCTAGGCCTATTCACCATTGTTGGAAAAAAGGTCCTGATAGCACCCTTTTCCTTCTCTGACCCTATATGCAGTGATTTTTTCCTTATATAACAGGGTCCGTTCAAAGGACCCATTCCCAATGCCAAATATGGTTGATTTTTCTCAATTTGAATGAAAACTTCCCAAATCATAAGAGAAAAAATCCTAAATACATAAGAAATGTGAATCTAAGTTGGAAATCATGAAATTACTTGTGTGGTACAATACAAACACCATTCAAATACCAAAATTTAACCATAATAACACTAGTTTCAATTATTCATTAATCAAATTTCTTTCTTAAATGTTTCCCAATCGCCAGATTTCACGACGTAAAATTCCCAATGTGATGGGTACCAGAGCCATTCCCAATGCAAGGAAAACAAGAGGGCCATGATGGCCCAAAGCTCTCACCTGAGAATTGGTACAGATGAAGACCATACTGTTGTGACAGGCTTGACAATTAAGGCATCTGAACAATGCGCAGAGGCAGATAGGATCAATTTTGATTTAAAACATTGGTTAGTGCAATGACCTAACTAAAGTATGAGTTGGGTACTGGATGTGCGTTTTTTTTTTGCTAATGGTTCTCAAATCATTTTTCCCGAAATTCTAACCTGACCCTTTTTTATTAAGTCATGGACCATTCTGGAAAATGCAGAAAATATAGATTTTGATGTCTCTTTCGCAAACAGTTTTGGAGAACTAGTTGCAATGCGATAATTGTAATAGTGCTATAAGGTAAAGTTTTGCTTTTTCTTTGATAATTTTCTGTCCAATGATGATAAATGATGTTAATGCAGGCTTTGAAGACATCAATGTTGCATGTACAAATAAATGCATGCAAGTCTTGCAACTGTTGGAAATCAAATTTTGTTAATCAATTTTTATGGTCTTACAATTTGTAAGCTTGGTCAACATTGAATCAAAAATCGTGTGTGCAAGCCAATCATTGATAACTTATTGATGTTGATTTTTTCAAACACAAGGGGCAATAACTCGATCATGCCTTTATTTGAGTTCACATGTAGTATTGCGTGTATAGACAAACTGTACACGATTGGTGAAGATTGGATGAAAAATAAAGTCTCTATCCTGAATATTGTCCATTTTTGTATATTTTTAAAACACAAAGGGCAATAACTCAGGTATTTGAAAAC
The DNA here is from genome assembly GCA_027627225.1 of Congeria kusceri. Lineage (NCBI taxonomy): Eukaryota > Metazoa > Mollusca > Bivalvia > Myida > Dreissenidae > Congeria > Congeria kusceri. The sequence goes on from CM051033.1 coordinate 35,944,249, forward strand.
AATCTGGCCCATTTTTGGAGTCTACTGAGATCTCATAGTCATACAAAAACTGTTTGGTTAAGATTGGATAAAAAGTAAAGTCTATATGTTGGAGAAAAAGGCACTTTTGCACTTTTTTGCATGAAAAAGGGGCAACAACTCTGGTGTTACTAGTGTGATCTGACCCAATAACAATTCCATCCGAGACTTTATGGTCATACACAAACTGTGCACGTTAGGTCAAGGCTGAATAAAAAATGTAGTCTTTATCGCGATAACGGTCCAAATTGTTGACGGCATACGGACGACGGACAACAGGAGGACGCCGGAGAGGGGACCAATACCAATAGCTCACCGAGCGCTTCGTGCTCAGGTGAGCTAAAAATCGCTGTACATGTTTTCATAAAGTTAATATATTGATAAATATCAATATTATTGAGTACTTGTATAAACGCCCTATTTAATACTCATACTGTAGTTCTATACTTGTATGTCCTACTCCTAGAATCCTGCGAGTTTGCATCTAGCACCCTACATCACAAATCAACATCATGTTCTTCCACCAATAACATTTTAATAAAAACAACAAAATTGAAATGATTAAAAACATAAAATGATAAAATAAAATAATAAGATAAAATAATTATCATAATGGCATACTTGAATAATACAATCAGTTTTACACCCATTTTGCTACAAGATATTTGCTACCTTTGCTTTTTTACAGAGCCATCTTGATTAATTCACTGAAATATTAACCAGTACAACCAGTAGTTTTGTGGGGTGTCTTGCCTAAATGAGCACAACACTACAATGCATAATACTGGTAAATTAAAAAATTAACATGATACTGGCTGATTGTTCTAAAGACAAAGAACACAATTATTGATGTTAAACTACCCAATAAACCACACAAAAAGTAGACCTGATTCTGAGCGGAGCATAGTAAAATGTAGTTCGTATTAAAATTGCAAAAATATGTTTCACATCATGTAGAATTGCAATGGTTTTAGCATTATAATAATTGCCAATAGACTACTCTTTGTTGTTCTGATGCTTGGCTATTAACCACTCAGGCCAACGTCCTCATGGTTTTATTCCTAAGCATCAGAACTCCAAATAATTGCTTATTAGACAATAAACAACAAAATTGAAATTATTTCTTAAATATCTGTGTATTTTGTTTTATCTAACATAATGATTAATTATAAGAGTTCTATCAGATTTTACAATACATGATTTTTTATTACTATATTATAATATAATCAATTACACTAGAACAGATGCAACATGCATAAACATTTTAATATATAAGATAATGTCTAAGAAAATTATAATTATTAGTAAAGAAAATGTTAAAAAGACAATGACAGTTCTGAAGTAATGTTTCAAGGCCAGAAAATGGGATGCTATTTATTTTACAATGCAAGGCATAGATGTGCCTGACTCATAAATAAATAAATAAAAGGAGAAGCGCCCTAGGTACTTTAAACAGTCTTGCTTTTAGTTTTGAGCTAGCTCTATAGAGACATGGTTTCAGTGTCTGCCCTCATGCCGGAGACTAGGGTTTAAATCCAAGAAAGTGCTAAAGGTTTTGTCTCTTTACAGCTTCCAAAATATATGTACGGCCTTTCATATCAAGTATTTTCAAAATAAGCATTATTTTCAAAGTGACAATAAAACTTGAAGCAGATAGATCAACATAAACATCTAGATGGAAACTCAAAAATACTGATCAAATCAACAAATATGATTGTTGACTTTAGCATTGTTTATTAGTGTTGTGGAACATAAAGCAACTGTCAAGTCAATGTTTATACATGTATTGGAGTTTCCGGTTGTACAGCTGACAATCAGTTTGTTATTAAATATCTAATTATGTGTTAAATCCAAGAATATGGTAATTAACTGTATTGGGTTGTTGATATATCACTGATAATTTATATACGGGTCCATTTACATTAGCAAGTATAATAATTGCTAATATCAAAATTAAGACCTGTAGTTTCAAGTAATAAGCTTACTAAGTTGGCGTTTAGAAATCTGAACTAGTCGCTAAAAAATTTGGTTTGGCATAGAAAACCCATTATCTTAACATATTTTCAGAAAATATACTTCATGTTTAAATATTTTCCCAAAAATTGTGTAGCCAAATATAATCTTTAATAGCCAATTCGTTTAGTAGCCAATGTCTTTTATAGCTACTGGTAGCGCTAATATAGGCTTTAAACCTTCACCTTTTTAACGTCCTTCAACAATTGTACGCTAGCCTCCTTTTGTACTCCATACTCCAGGACGGTTGGGGCGAAACGTCTTGAGGCGAAACAGGACTCTAATCTATATTAGAAAACAAGTATAACATAATATAAACTAATACGACCTACTAGTCGTTAAAAGTTTCACATTACTAGTGTTCATGAAGCATTTCTTCTATCAAAACACATTCAAGTTTCAGGTAGATTGATGTAGGAAACCGATTATAAACCTATGTAGGTCACGCACAGTCGATAACAACATCAATCGATTGATTCGCCAAATATAACATATGAAACACTTTTTAATTTATATATATGTACTTTATAGGGACAGGATGTATTTATTATTCACTGTACGAAAAAAAAATTCAACCATTTTTGAATATTTCGAGCCAACTAACTCACCCACTCTAGTGGTATCAATTCTTCACAAAATACTTCAGAAAATGGGAAAAGCACCACATTTGGCACAGTTGCACATAAAGGCAAAACAAACAAAAAATGAGCATGAGACCCAACCCCAAAAAATCCAAAATGGTCGACAAATCCAAAATGGCCGCCATATACATACATAGCTTTTAGCAATAAGAAATGTTACGAAAAATATCTATATACAGCACGTGAGAATGAAGAAATTAACATCTAACATGTTGAATCGTAATATAGTTAACCTATTCACGTTTATATTCATATAAAACATCATTTATTTTTAACTTCTGTTGATCTTTTATGTCATTTTGTAAGTAAATTTATCATTAAAAGCTGTAAAAAGTCAAAGTTATTCTTATGATAATCGTCATATCCATAAATAAAACATGAACTATTAAATAAACACTATTTAAAACATATTTAGGTATTTAATTTGGTATAGAGGATAGACAAATTACAAAAGCATAAATCCTTAAAACACTAATTATTAGTTGTCTCCCTGTGTTATAGTTTTGTCATGTATATCAGTTGCAGAAAATAGACAACAGCTTGTATATGTGAATAAAACCACAACAATCATGGCGAGGAATATGTAAATGTGCATTTAACTCCTTTATAATAATATTTAATGAAATAAATACAAACTAAATATCAAAAATTATTGCAATAAAGCAGTTACTTTATTTGTTAGCTGTGTCATTTTTTTTCGTGTAAATATGTTAAGCTTAAACCTCGCACACACTTTTTGAAAGAAAATACAATATGTAAAAAAATCTTGAGTGTTTCAAATAGCTGTAAATAACATACACCTAATCACACTTCTAACGCAACACGTATAATTCTAACTTCTTAGAAGTTATTCAATGGACTATGTCACCGAAAAGGGCTTTAAGGGGGGGGGGGGGATTTCTTTAAAAAATCTGAAATTTAGATATTAATACTGCTATATAATAACGGTTAAAACATGATGTATATAATGGGAAAAACAGTGTACGCATTCTGAGATAAAAATCAATTTATAAATTGGGTCGTGTTTGTTTGGCCCTTTTCCTGTTTATATTTTGACGTCAGAATTGTGAGCGTTTTGTAAAACTACAGTTTACAAACAACTCCTTACCAAGCATGATAGCGCAGTTGGTTACTGTCATTTCTTCGTATGGCTCCTAAGTCGTTAGTTCGATACCCGCTTGGAGTTTTAATTTTTGCAGGCGTTTTTGCTAAATAGTATTGTGAATTATATTATTTTTATTTATTTAATGCACATGTCTTCGTAAAGCGCAATTCTATCAAGTAATATCCTTCATAGTGCAATAGGAAGCCAATTTCTCGTTGACATTGTCCCTTTAAGTTGTCTTGCAAGAATATGTTGTTTCAAATCATCATTAACACTTATGCACTGAAATCATTCATCCATGACGCTCAGTCACATCTGGGACAAGTACACTTGTTATTGGTGTTTTTAAATTATTTTCATCGTGCATTAAAGCGATTGGAATAACAATTCTAGGAGACCGTTACAAATGTATTTATCTTCCAAATTTTGATAAATCCCTTGATAAATAGTTGAGAAATTGCCTAAAATAAAAGTGTTGCGTTTAAAGTGTGATTGAGTGTATATACATACGTTGGAGACCTTGACCTGTCTTGGGCCGCTTACCACTCTAAGCAGTTTGCAGGAATCTACACTGAACAAACATTTGACATTTCTTCCTTGCCTCCATTATTAGTATTCAATGACTATTGTAAACAAAACATAACAGATTAGCTTAAAGTTCTAGGGCCAAACTCCATTCATAGCATGTGATAAGTCTAGCTTTGCAATTGCTTAACATATATATACATGTGTAATAAATATGGCCAGACCACTTGTGCGAAAATTGCTTTGTAATGATGTTAGGTGGATTACTTGTACAGAAATGTAGCTCTTAAGACTCATTGTGATTGGCTTGAGAAAAGAGGTTGGACAAGTGCTCTTGAGCCATTGTAAAAGAAGAAAATAGATCATATTTGAATTTTTATTATTATAGTTGTTTAGTTTTCATTTGTATCATGAGTTATTTCAAATCCTTGAAATCACGGGAAGTAAGGGTTTGGACAAGCACCATTTTGACAATTAAGCATTTTATTTTGAATTTTTACTACCTCAAAGTATTACCTTTATGGCAGCCATCGAGATCGACACATCGTCTTATCTCGGTTAACATAAACTGTGACAAGTTATTTGAACATCTTTCCATGCATTGGGAGATTAAAGCACGGACACGCAGTATTTTGATAATAAAGCGTTCTATTCTGACCTTTGACCTCAAATCAAGACCTTAACCTTTACGGTAAACATACGGTTGTTGTGGGCGACATATTGTCTCTTAAAGGTTAACATTATTGCCAAGTTATGTTGGCATCAGTAAATGCATGGGGGAGTTAGAGATCTGACTACTTTTATTTTGACCTTTGACCTCAAAGTATGACCTAAACTTAATAAGTAACCGTACAGTTCTTGTGTGAGACACACCTTCTTATTTAGTACCAAAGTACTTCAAAATCCTGATATGTATTGGGAAGTTGAAACCCGGATAAACCGGGATTTGACAATAAAGTGCTCAATTTTGACCTTTGACCTCAAAATATGACTTTCACCTTAAAGGTAGCCATCAGATGCTTGCGAGAAAAGCATTTTCTCATTTAAATTAATATGTATGCCAATTAATTTCGAAATCATTCAATGCATGAGGAAGTTAAAGCTCAGACAAGCCTTATTTTGACAATTAAGTGCTGTATTTTGACCTTTGACCTCAAAGTGTGACCTTGACCTCAAAGCTAGCCATCTGGATCTCGCGGCGCACGACACACCGTTTCATTTGGGTTAACATTTGGGCCAATCAATTTCGAAATCCTTCAATGCATGGGGAAGTTTTGTCCGGACAAGTTTCGGAACAGACGGACCGACTACAGACACATGGCGACCATTTAAAAAATGGCCGCCGTCCGCCATTTTTACAGATATAGATTGGGTCTCATGAAAGAAAAAAAATACCCCAATAAACATGTGTAACAAACCAGTGTATAAATCGGAAATGCTGTCAAATATTAAATAAAAGGGCACAAAATATCCTAGATAATCTTGAATCACAACCTAACTAGTCATTATTTTATCCTGATAAAATATTATTCCCAAAATAGTTTTTCGGATCCGATCATTTGAGATGCAAGACAAACGATCAGTTAACACTGATGCTCTTTTTGCAAAGTTAATCATTTGTGATCAAAGGGAGATTTAACTGCTTTCATAGGTGTAATCTAATCCTCAGTTACTTACACCTAATATAATAAGAAATGACGCAATGCAAATGCTATATCGAATCGGAACCGTACCGTGATCCTGAAAAGCGTTTAGCTGGCAGAAATCTAGATCAGAAAAAAAGGCAAGTGCACGATAGCGACCATAAGATACTGATTCATAGTACAGATAAACATAATATTTATTGCACAAATATTGCATATCGGGGACAAAAAGCGACATGGTTTTGAAGCGTGATCAATATTTTATAAATATACACTGTATGTATTCAGGGACAATGGGAAGATATTGTTGTATTGGTTGACTAACGCACGTTTACACGTTCTCAGCGACGATTTTGTTTATAGATTTTTATATCAATATCTGGATTTCAAAGGGTATGTTATTTACAATATGTAAATATATTGTTTTGAACCTGTTAAACTCTTCTGATAATCAATTTATATCTATATTTCGACAAGTGCTTCAAATTCGCGTATTCTTTAATTATTGCATGTTTATTAAGCAATACTATTTAAATATGTTTTATTCAATACTGTTATAGATATTACTGGCAAAGAATGTTCATTATTGTTCTTATTGTGCTTGAAGTTTTCAGTGTGTTTGTCATTCTGTTTGTTGCTGTAGGCGTCTGTACAACTTGACAATGCATGGATTTTATCTATTTAATGATTGCGTAGCTTGTGTATACAGACTAGATGCATGTCACTCTGAGTTTCAAATAGCGATATGTTTCAAGGTCGAGTGCATTGCATATTTTGACAGACTTTTGACAAAAATCTATTTGTCTATATGTGGAATATCTATATAAGTGTAAATAAGAAAATAAAACATATACATTTATATGTAGTATATAGTTTTAAAACTTCAAGTATTTGCTTAGTGCTCACTTTTTGTAGTTTACATTATAACGAATTGAATATACATACTAGTTGATTTTCAAAGAGCCGTTACAAGCGGAAGTGTGTAAAACGAGTCTTCATTAGTTTCGTGTTATATTGTATATATTTTGTTGTAGTTCGTAAGATACACGTCTTTTTGTACAACACTGTAATAAGATGTTCCTGTCAAAGTACATACACAATATATAATAACAATTAATTGGTTTGACCATGCATTTGATTCTCGACGAATATTTTCGCATTGTTGCTCGCGAATATAATATCGTCACTTATTCCGAATTTCAAATTGGTGCAAATTCCAATGATAAATTATTTAATGCAGTCATCATATTCTGTAATAGTTTACAACTAAATTTAATTAATACAATTTTGCAAACACTTACAACATGAAAAACATGAGGTAATTTGGTATATACCATGATTTTTATAGAATATACAAAATTCTCGACTATACAAAATTGTTCTATTATTTCCAATAGGTTGACTGCAACGATCATACTTTCATACACAAGGAAAATTCCTAGTTAAAACTGAAAACCATTCAAACTTCAGGACAAATATACTGTCAAAACAGTATTTGAGCATAATATAAGCATAACACAAACATACCATACAAACAAGAATCAGAAAAAATATTTTCGGGGAGCAAAATAATGTATTTTGGTGAGATCACGAATTCCCTTTGATATGATGATTCTTTGCAGTCTATCGAGTATTTTTGCGTTGTATTTCATCGGCCAATGGACGTGGCATAATACTAAATAATGCTAATTATTTTCTATTGATATTAATGATCTTAGTGATTGCTGTTTTACGCAGCTATCGCAACACGTTAATACCGAGTCTTGAATTAGTATTTAAACACGCATTGATAATAATAATTATTATTATATGATCGGTTACAAATACCTTTTCACGAAACTTAATCATTTTGTAATCGTATGCAGAAAACATGTTTTGTCCAAGCAATTCGACGAACACCACGGACGAAAGCAATCTACAAATTGCGTCTGCCATAAGCTGCCTCCTCTCCATGCTTGGTGCTGTCGTCATCATGATGACATACTGTTGCATAGAGACAATCCGCAACACCACCAGAAAGCTGGTCACCTTACTGAGTGTGGCAGATTTCTTCACGTCAGCAGGTATGATAGAAATGCGAGTACATGAATCACTGTGCACAGACTCACATGTACTAGTATGTAAGGGCAGTTTTTTAGTTTTCCGTGAATACGATATTAACAATGCCGAGCTTAGTAACAAATTACCAATGGGTTGTTGTTATATGCGTGCAGCATGACAAATGTAAAAACGTAAGTCCTGATGTGTTTTATGAGTATTTGGAAGTCAACAAAGAGTGTTCCAATTGATAATAAGCACATATCTCAGTTATGTCTAGTTTTATAGTTATCAATATCACCATCTATCTGTGTTGTCCTTCAACTATTGTTTTAACGAGGAACCGATCTAAAGGGTGTTCGTAGTAATTGGTATTGCTAGCCCCCCACCCCATTGCAGATGGTTGGGTATATCTGTTTGCTTTTGTTGGCTGGTCGGTTTGTCAGTCTGTCAGTCTGACGGTCTGTAGACCACGTTCGTTTCCGGTCTCAAAGTCCAAAATTGTTCATCCGATCTTCACCAAAATGAAAATTTATTTCGGCATAAAATCTCCCTCGATAATAAACCAAATCGCCCCAGGAACTGACTGTGGAAATATGGCATTGAAATATCTACAATTAGCATTTTTGGACGTTTCCGCTTAATGAATTAACAGTTTTCATACGAGAGGTGGGTGTGGTAGGCATATCTTTTTTACAAACATATTGTGTTCCCAATGGCATTGAGTGTTGACCCATTGTATTACAATAGTATTTATGTGCCTTCGTGTAAATTATGCACTGTAAAATAGCATTTTGTATGTTACATAGTTTTCAGAAAACAATACTACTCTTTATTGTCATTTCTAGGCTACCTATCAGCTATTGTGGTACACAAATTCCAGTTGACTAATGTCTACAACCAATCCACCTTCTGCGATGTTCAAAGCGCTGTTACCACATATTCCAGCATGGTGTCATTTTTCTTCACTGTTGCCATCGCCGCCTATTTGTTCTTTATGATATTCCGAAACGCCGTTCCTGGGAACAGATTTTATTTAACTACAAACTTTGTGTCGTGGATAATACCCGGTATTACAACCATTCATTATATTTTGCATGAAGCTATGTTGACAATACAAGTTGCATTTGCTTGAACGTTGGTAATAATAGTAATAACATATATGTGTACACACATAGACGTTACTAATAACACAATCACATAAGTTATATGTTGTTTACGTGAATATATTATTATATTAGATTTTACCAGTAAAATACGTTTATACCTACAAGATTTGAGCTTCATAACGTTTAAATCAAATGTCCTTTAAACCGTATCAAACTAAATAGGCGACTACGTTTGATAGTGTAATAGCTTAACATATTAATTATATGAGGGGTATACATGTATCTTAGCCTGTGCTTTGTAACAAAGCCTCATACGAGGTTTTGCATTGTATTTCAGTTGACATGCAATATCATTATACCATCTGCATTGTAGCAGGAATACATTAACTGTTCTTTTTGGAACAAAATATGCGCTATTTTTATAGGTATCGTCATAGCCATTGCTTTAAACCAGATCATGCTGGGTCGTGATGACAATGACCCGCCCACGATTGGCACCGGTCCTTGGTGCTGGGTGAAATGCAAAGAGGATTACAAAATGACGGCGTTGTTTTACATGCTATTTACTGGCAAGTTTTGGGAAATCAGTTGCTATATTATAACAGCGACATTCTACGTTCTTCTGAAACTGACATTGGTAAGCTGATGCGAATAGTAACAGCACTTACCACTAAATATCATTTACTGCTACTTGTGCTGATATAGAAACTAACTAACCCGTATTGAACTTACGCGTTCTATTCAGTTCGCCATCCGAATCTAATGAAATAGCATATTTGATGTAATGATCAAAATAATAATTATAACAAAATCATGTAAACACATTTTAATGAAATTTTAGTATCTTCATCATCGATTTCACACGTTAGACCAGTTGAATCCAGACTTACGATCAGATGATAGGAATTTCATCTACGTCTGGTTAGTACTGCTTGCCGTTCGGATATGGGGGACAATTCGGTTTTTACTGACGGCCACCTCCAACCATGATGTACTGCCCCCACTAGCCAGCGAGGTTATATTATATCTTCAAGCGATTGGCGATCCTTCACAGGCGTTCTTTAACTGCATTATCTTTTGTCTATTCGACAACGAAGTACGAGGCCGGATTGTTAGTGGAATAAACTGTTGTATTTCCAGCAAGGTCCAGGATGCCCCACAAAATCATGTTACATGTAGTACTTCCAGCCTGCCTTCTGTTGGACCAAGTGAGCACGAAAGCCATTGGGAAGACTCGTCACCCGAGATGTCAGAAAGCGCAAAGCTCGTTGACAAAGAGAAGCCCGGACATGAAAAGCTGTATCAGTCTGTGAATAATCTATGGAGCGAGTCGAACACCGGGGTCACGTAAAATACCGTGTGATCGCCAATGAGATAATTACTCGTAATTGCAATACTTGAACTGTCTAAGTCTGTGATTTTTATATATCAAACCATTTACAATAAAAACAATTATTTTAAATATTATTTAAAAAGGCTTAAACATAGACTACGTGTATATAATTACATGTACGAAAACATAAAGTATAACAGACAAAAACCGAAATCGAAATGAATACATATTGTTTACACTTATTATTGTCAATTCTAATGCGATGGTTATTTCCCATGTACAGCAAAAGAAATTGCGCAATGTCAATAATTCATTTGTTTTAAACGTATTGTGAAAATAATATAACATTATATATAATATTTTTATTCACAGGCTGTATTGGGTAGGAAATTGGGTAAGACGCTGACATTTCTGGAAGCTCTCCCAAATATAGTAAAATAGTTATTTTATTGGTTCTTCTATTTATGCTATGTTTATTAAAGTAGTTTTTTAATGAAAATTGTCATAGTTATCAGCATGTTATAAATATTGGTCAATAACGAGATATGCGCGTATACCTTTAATTGATACCAAGATTCAACTTGCTATGAATGTTCCGTATGACTTTGTTTATTTGGCTTTATAAAATATCAATATAATACAATTTGTAGCTATACCATTTCGTTAATGTCACTTTGTTTACCCCTATATAATTTTTAGTCTCGAACCGTTCATTTGAAGCAAATCACTATATAAACAAATATGACTTACAATTGAAGAACAAACTATTGATACGATTGACGTATATTGTATCTATCTTGTTAGTAATTAGTTGATACACCAACTGCACTATTGCTATCTCGAACCGTTTATTTAAAGCAAAGTTCTAAATAAACAAATCGTGACTAACAATTAAAACACCTACTGATTCGATTGTCAAATATTTTATCTATCATGTAATTGAACAATTGATACACCCACTGCACTATTACCAGTGACTGAAACAATGACATTCCTTGACATACTTTCACATACGGAACTGATTTTTGCAGCCCTCCAATCATTGGCAAAACCGAAAGTAAGTTTTTAATGACTCGGTTAAACAACTTTTATTTATTACACACAAGCCGTGGTGGAAATATTATATTGATGTTTGGATATCGACATGGAACAACACCTGTAAGTTTGAGAGACTTTAATCATAAGGTTATAATACTAACGTACTGGATTAACTTCACATCATACAATAACATATATATAACCATAAGCGACGTAATACTGATTTTAAAAAATTACCTCGGAACAATGATTACGAATATTGCGAATATAAAATAAGCAACTGAAGATACATTGCGTTGGGTTTAAGCAATCATGTTGTCAGGATCAGAAACTGCATGAAATAAATGCAATTCACTTACTCCACTTAACAACCTACTTATGTTAAGACATCACACAATGGAGCGTTTTGATAAATACGTACTTGAATAATGAATCCGGAAATGTTTGGTCTCTGCAAACTACTACAGCTGACAAATACATGCTGACAAATAGCAATGCATGTCTGGAAACTACTATGTTTTTAACACTAGAATGCTTTCTTAAATGACAAGATATGACATAAATATATTTTCGGCGTAACCTAGATTTCTTGCGATAATCATGCAGCAAATAAATTGAATGCCAATGCCAATAGCATTGGGCAAATTTCTAATTGTAGAGAATGCAAACTTACAACAATGGTTTAATGTATACCGACAAATGGTACATACTTTTGGGGATTAAAATTTACATAATTGTTTACATAAGCGGTTAAAATAACGTTATAAACATATCTTCGACATACACTCTAGAACTGAACATAATAATGAACAATTTTACTCATTGTATGTCATAATCAGAATGTAATATTCATTCACAGAATGAAAAAAAAGGACTATTTTGTTTAGCCTACATAATCGGCGCGCTCTATAAATAGCAATTTCAATGCTACAATTCACGGGGACCACAGTCGGTCACAACGTGCAATGTTTCTTGTTGAGCTCGCGTCACGTCTGCCTGTCAATAGTGTTAAGGTTTCTTGTGGCAAGCACAAAATATAAAGTGGTAAATTTCAGGTATTTTTCTAATAAATTAACAAAAAATTAATAGCAAATTTGATGGAGCTTATATTTTCTATTATTTTATCATTGTGTCCAAATATTATTGTACGTTGTTACCGACTTGGGCCCCCGTGAACTAATTCTAGCGAGGACAACACACTCGGGCAGGAGAGTGAATCATTCTGAAAATAGCGCGCGATAAATCTGTGTTAATACACACGCGTTCATTAGCGTCCGGAGAATCCTAAACTCGAGAATTTCAATAAATGGGAAGTTTATATTTATAAACTTACTTTGCACGCTAATCTGTATTTGAATTCTGGTTGCGTTTTATTAAGAATTATTTACGATTGCAGCTTTCTATTCAGTTCTCTTTAGTAGATCTGAATCACTTTATAAAAATGTGAAACATTTTTCTATACGTACAATATGGTGTAAGAAGTCTCGTAATACGTCGAAATGTTATTCATGTAACTTTACTTCATTTGCGTTCGCCACGGAGCGGGAGGTCGAAGGTTCGAGTCCTACACAGGGCGAGTTCTGATATGGCCGGTTGCGTACCCAGCAGCTAGTTAAATCAAGGGGTACCGATTGCCTTCCTGCCAAGCGCCCGGCATATATGATAGGACTCGGGAGTAAAGATGTTCATCAGTAAAGGTGGCTCATAAGTCAAAACTGGCTGGCCCTTAATCGCGAGGGGTGACACTATAATAAACAAACACTTTACTTTTGAATACATGTATGTGCTATACTAATGATAAATATAGTATAATATTTATCACAACTATGTACACTTGTCTGATATATATAATAATTTCCATTCGTTATCGCTATTATTTCCTGACAAAGTTAATTTGTTAAATTTGCCTGACAAATTCATGTATCAATTATGTTTACGTAGATTACAAGTATTCAGATTATTCATGCATCGCTTGTGAAAACATGGGGCGGTGTATAATCTGTTTATTCACAGTACAGATATTAATAGTGATTAAGTTTATCTCAGATTAATTTGGGGGCCGATACATTTTCTTATGGTGTCCGAAAAATTTAGTGTCCGATAAGTCTCCTTAGTAGGGACCAAAACTTCTGGGTCCTAGAAGTCTCCTAAGTAGGGACCAAACAATCAGGGCTCCGAGAAGTCAAGTAACCGTTACTTGGTCCTCTTATATTATATTTAGGGCAAAATATGACATCTCAATATTAATTTCAACGACATTTCTTGTTTCATTTGTATCTTGAAAGAAAAAATCCATTTGAGGTATTAACTAATTGTTGTATTTCACTGGTAATTGAATGTCGATTATTTGTGTTGTTGTAGCATTTTCGTTACAGAGAACTATACGATTTTCTTCTAAATACATCTATGATGGACGGTGCACATGTTTCGCAAAGTAATCCACTGAAAGAAAATAGCAGACTATCTACGGTTTCTGCAATCAGCTGCGTGTTGTCTATGATTGGTGCAGTATTAATTGTTATGACCTACATTTTTATTCCGTGCATCAGAAATACGACCAGGAAGTTGGTGACTTGCTTGACCATTGCAGATTTCATAACACCAGCTGGTAAGTATAGAAATATCTCTTTAACATCTGCAACTCCGACTATCCGTGCAGCCTTATTTGCAAAGTTAAGCTTTCTTATATCGAGGTTTAGACTTATTCGGTCTAGGCCAAGTTCATTGGATATTGAAGAACACACGCAGTTAATACTAATGGATGATAAACATTATAATGGACTAAGTATTTTATTTTGCTATTTTGCCTTCTATAGGTTATCTGGCCGCCATTGCGTACTATGACCCTCGCGTGACCAAAACCGAGTGGAATACATTTTGTGTGATGCAAAGCGCTCTGACTACATACTCCAGTATGGTGTCGTTTAACCTGATGATCGCCATTGCACTGTATTTGTTTATGTCAGTCAACAAAACGAGAATTTCAGGTGCAACATTTATTAAAGTGTCAAACATGGCGGCTTGGCTAGTGCCTGGTGAGAACGTATTTCGTTTATTTGGATGTCGTTTATGTCAAAATGTAGTGAGCTGCTTTCATAACTTTATATGCGATAGAAAATAATTATATGTCTTCCATGACATTATCCTCAATTTTGTTAACTTATAGTGTCTTTATATAAAATATCAGACCATTATTGCTTACCTGAAATGTCTTGATGTATTATTTTTTTTTTTTTTTATAAAACTGTTTGAATTAACTTTCAATATATTCTGTAATGTTCTACCAAAACAACGACCAGATTGGCAAACCTTTATATCTTTCTGCTCAAATTATATATTTATAAGCTCAATACTAATTTCATTATCATTGGACCATTTTATTGTTAAATAAAGAAACTTATAACAAAAAACAGAAAGTAACAATGTAATTCCGCCAAAATGTTCTATTTTGATGACACACTATTTTGATCACAAGGATATCCCAATTATGCAGTTTCTACTTTAGGCATAATAGTCAGCGTAGCATCGTTCGATGGCATGCTAGGACAAGACATGTCTGAGAACAATCCAACCAGTATCACAGCCAATTCCTCCATTGGCACTGGGCCATGGTGTTGGATTAAATGGAGCAAGTCCACCCCTAAATCCCTGATATACATGTTTGTGGCCAGAAAGGGATGGGAGATAGCATGCTACCTTTTGACGGCGACGTTTTATGTTCTGCTGAAACTACAGTTGGTATGTATTTCAATCAACTACGCAGTGGAAGTAGTTCGCTATTAATCTTTCTAGAAATGTTCACGTGGTTTCAAGAAGCAAACTTTTGAAAATTAACCAATGTATCGTTTTGGCTGATCTGTATACATTCATATTTGGTTAGAACGTAGCAATCCACTCAGAATGAGTGTTAATCTCACATTTGGGGCGAAATAGACTCTTTAAATCACTCTTTCACTCAGTGCAGTAAAATGTTTGATAACAGTTGTTTTTTTTCGTCGGAATCACTCAAGGTAAAAATAAAACAAAAAATGTTGTGTTACAGTTCCTTTATCAACGACGCGGTTCACTGGCACAGTGCAATCCCAATTTACGACCAGATGATATAAAGTTCCTATACATCTGGATAATCTTGTTAGCAATCCGAGTTTGGGGTACAATTCGGTTCTTCATGACAACAGTATTTAAAATGGAAAATACAGGTGAGGCTTTGCTTTACCTTCAAGCCATCGGTGACCCATCGCAAGCTTTCTTCAATTGTATCTTGTTCTGTATAGTGGACACTGAAGTACGGCGGAAACTGTACTATGGAATCTTTTGCGATGCACCCCACTTAGCAGAAACGAATGAGAACGAAGATCAAAATTCGCATCAAGAGCGAGGTAAATCAGAACAAACGAATTTGATTAAAACAAATCGGTTATCATATCCAATTTCGAGCGATGATACTGCTGAGTTGGAACAAACAGATCTGCTGGGAACAGATCCGTTCTCATGCCAATCATTGCAAGAAGATGGCTTCAGCAAAACGACGTATGGCGCTATAAATCAGCCGGTGGAAGATTCAGTAAAATCGAGCAGAACAGAAAGTCAGTCATCTGTCAGAAATAAAGCCTCTCTAATATAATATGTGATATGTTCGCATTATCGGTAATGCGTCTTTAATTTTTCTGTTTTACGTGCCGGTTAATGTCCGGCATAATTGTCATGCGCAGTTCATTAGCTCGACTATTAGCGTCGGTATCGGCGTCGGCCTCTGCGTCTGAATTAAGGTTAAAGTTTTTATTCAAGAGTCTTGTAACTTCAAAACTACACAGACTGTTCACTTGCAACTTGTAATATACCTTTGTCATCAACTCTAGTATAAGGGGCAACTTCCCTATAACACTGTTTGGCATTTTGACAGAGTAATGACCCTTTTTAACATAGATTTTCTGGTTAAATTGTATACTCAAAAACTCTGATAACGTAAAAACTACACAAGTTATAAACTACGTAAGGTTTAAACTTGGAACAATTTGTTTAAATAATTCCCATTACTCAGTTTTGTATTTCAACAAATGTATGTCTTTTCTACTTTCCAAAATATGTAGCAACTGAAATACTTTGCATAGACGAGCGCGCTGTCCTCTGGCAACTCTTGTTTTGAAGATACTGTAATTAAATATTTAATGTGCACTGTTGAACACATATTTGTGAGTATAATGTGTTACAAAAAAGGCTTAGTTTGCATTGTATGTATTTGCAATTGTTGTATTATATAAATATATTTAATGCTTTGTTAATCTACTCAATGACTTCAAACATAATATTGTAGCGTTTGTATTTGAACGAAATTATGTTGCCAATTAAAGATTATGTGAAACGGTTAAAGCATGAACTATAACAAGCATATTACTAATTTTTCTTTTTTGCATAAAATCTACAAATATGTTGTTTTTCTTATAACGTTTTGACTAAAACTCTTAAAGTGGATCTGAAGTGAAGTAAAAAAAAAAAAAGACTAAATCCTTTGAAACTCCTTTGGTTGTCATTTGTCAACAGGTGTTCTTTCCTTTTTGGAAACTGTGTTCATTAAATACTCGGGTCAGTGATACAACACACACAATTTGAACTTGATGTAAGGCAGAACAAACATGCCATTTTGAACTTTTTTATGTAACTGAATTGTTTCCTAATTAACCACAGGTTGATATTGTACAAGTTCTTTCTGACCGACATAAGAGGCAATCAAAACAGTGAACGCAAAATGGTGTCATATTAGAATGCAATGATCGAAATACAGCCTACTGCGGCATATATATTTTGGTTACTGGATGATGTCAATTATAGTATTTACTTCTTTAAGTTTTGAATGCAAACGATGTTTATAAATTTCACATACACGTAAGCTAAATCAATGTTGCTGTGAACACTAATGTCTGACCTAATCATAATATTCTAAACGTACAAAAGGGATACAAGTCTCACTGTGATCTTGGGATCTAAACTCCACGTAGTGAACACCTGTGCTACACGGTAGTCGAATCAGCGAAGCAGGGAAGACTGTGTGATCGCTTATTACAGTTTTATTTTGACTGTGCGACCCTCACAGTGTTCTATAGAAATATTGATGTAGTTTGCATTTTGAACATGTTGAAAATATCTTTGGACAAATTGTTTTTACATGTAAATGCAATTGATTACAAAAAGGCTTAACTAATATTTCGTGTTGTTTTTTTAATTTGAATATCTTATCACCAACTTAGTATTACAATGGCCTTTCTGATTCATATTCACATGTTAGATAGGCCCTTGTAGTCCTAAGGTGGCGTTATGTTGATTATTATAAAAGTGTAAATACATTTTAGACTACTATACGTACTTTTCGAAACTCTAGCAGCGGAATGTCGCGTCAAAAGCGACACCAACGGCAATAGTACACGTGTGTGTTGGTTTGCGTTTATTCCAAGTTCTGAATAACAAGTATTAAATGGTTTAATAAGTGTTTAAAAGAACCGCCTGACCAATTGCTCAGCATGACATACTTCGAAATCGAAAAAATCGAAATCCAGTAAATAAATAAGTCCATTTAAGATTTGTTTACTTCTTGTAACCTGATGACATATGGAAAATCAGATAGTTATCTTATCTGTGTCTTAACTTATCTTTCACCTGTCGTGATAGTAGATGAAATAAACACGTGTGACTGAGTCACAGGTTAAGGTAGTCTACTTGCCGATATTTTACATTTTAAAATATATAAGTCAATTCCTATACATTTCAAGGAAGTAAGTGTTTATATCTGTTCGTCGCGAAAGTATTGATTCTTTACATTTACAAGTATTGTGTCCAATTCTTAGCGGTGTGAGATTCGGCGTTCGGTTTATAAATCAGCTTAAGATATGTGTGTTGTATGTTGATTTCGTGTCGTTGTATTGTACTGTTTCGTATTTTCAATTCGTCACATGTGCGAAATAAAGGCCCATGGGATGTTAATAAGGGTTCCTCTCCTGCTGGTTCATCTGTCAATTTAATTTTAATAAAACATACATTTAACAAGATTACACTTTTTATATGTATATAAATGTTAATGATATCAAAATGAACCATATATATGCTGATGTAACAAGATAAACAAGCGAAAACTGTAGCAACTGGATAAGGCAATTATTTATGGACATCAAAATGTGATTCAAAACGCTTTGTTCCTGGTCTGGTTATCATTGTTTCGTGTATGGCATTGTTTTTGTGTATTTTTGGTATTGATAAAGCGATATAAAGCCTGTTTGTTTAGTGTTATACACCCATAGATCATAGGATATATTTACATGTATCGAGGATTGAGGATCGAGTGATACTATGTATTAAAATGTATTTAAGATGTATGTATTTGTCATATTGTGTGACATAATATTGCCTATCAATATATATGTACACGTTAAATATGAGTTTCATATATGATTAAGGGACTCAATATTTTCATTACTTTTTCATTACGATCATTTCCTTATGGTATTGATTTGCATGTATGATTTATAATATTATGGATATCTGAAATTTAACATTTCGGAGCTGTATCGGGTAAGTTAATACGTTTCTGCTGTTCTAACATTACAGATAATTTTGACGGATTCAATTTACAAATGGGGTATGGATAATATTTAGTCTTTCTAAAACAGTCGTTCTGTTTATATATAACTGAAAATTATTCCGGTGTAACATGACAAGTTTGTGTAATCCTATAATCGTAATTTATACCATTGAACTATACCCGAGTAACATAATGACAATATGTGAATTCGCGGTATCCTATACTCGGTATTATGCCATTGAACTATACCGGAGTAACATAATGACTATACCCGAGTAACATAATGACAATATGTGAATTCGCGGTATCGTATACTCGGTATTATACCATTGAACTATACCGGAGTAACATAATGACAATATGTGAGTTTGTGTAATCCTATACTTGTTATTTATACCATTGAACTATACCGGAGTAACATAATGACAATATGTGAGTTTGTGTAATCCTATACTCGTTATTTATACCATTGAACTATACTACAATAATATAAAGATAAGATGTATATCATCAGAATTGTATACTCAGTATTTTAATATACAATATACGTATCGTCTACACCGTAGCGTTAGAAGCAGCAATGGCAGTAAAAGGCAATAGCTCTATAACCACCGACGCCTTGAGTTTCAACTTATCATGTGTATCGGCGGCGAGTTGTGCCCTGTCCATCTTTGGCGCCATTGGGATTTTCCTGACCTTCGTTCTTTTGCCGGAAATACGAAACACGGCGAGGAAGTTGATAACATGCTTGACCGTCGCTGACTTTATACAACCTACAGGTAATCTTCTATTTGTATGATATACATGCATCCCTCGCTAGGTTTGATTCATTTTACATCGAGCAACAAGAAAAGGAATCAATTGGAATGACAACCCTTATCTCGTTCATCAGTTTTTCTACATAAATATGTGGGTTATTGCCCTTTGTAAATCACCCGTTTGATTTTCAGCCAATATTTATTTTTCTCTAAGAATAAAACTCATGTGTTAAATGTTGTAGATTTCGTAAATCGTGAGTACATTGCGAAGTATTTGTATAACTTCATCACAAACAAAGTGTTGTGCGTTGAATGATACTTGGCTGCAATTGCGGTTCAGCGTTTTGGAGAACACGTTGGTAACGCAAGGTTCTGCAAGATACAGAGTGAGGTAACAACGTACGCCAGCATGGTGTCTTTCTTTCTGACTGTTGCCATTGCCGGCTACTTGTACGTCGCGGTTAACAGACGAAAGTTGTCTTCAACCTTAGTCCTTGTCATATCCAACATTGTGTCATGGATCATTCCAGGCAAGTATTTAATACATGTCCTTGTTTTCATAACAGTCTTTCACTCACATAAATGTTTCTCATTCAATGTACAAAATGTCTTTGAAATATTGGACTCAGCAGCCATTTTTTCTTTAATTTTATGTTAATTTTCCATCTTGACATCTGTCATGGTATAGTTTACGGAAACATACTCGTGTGCTTTCTGAAGTGCTCGTCTTAAAACGACGATGTGACCTGCACAGTCACAACTGTTTTTACACAATGTTCACATGCCCATGCATCAAAAGACAGAACGGCTTTTCCTCTGTACATAGGAGCATTCGTCGAAATTATTAAATGTCATATCTTAGATTGCAGTGTCAATTTGTCTACTTGGTATTGTTGCACAAATATCGTATATTTCTACTGAATTTGTTGAATGTTTGTTTCATGAATTTTGGACAGGCATTATCATCGCCATCGCAATGCAACAGCAGATGTTGGGTCGGAGTGAGTCTGACCAGGATTCAATAGGAACCGGGCCATGGTGCTGGGTTAAGTTTGATATAAACCGTCTATGGAAATCTCTATCTTACATGTTCTTAGCTGGATAGAGCTGGGAGTTAGCTTGCTATGTGTTGACCGCAGCATTTTACGTTCTTCTAAAATTCAAGCTGGTAAGTTATTGATGTTTATTTTCAATGGACTGATTTTAAGCGCCAATCATTGCACTTCCATTTCCAAACCAGACGACGTTACATCTCTGTAGACAATTGATGCTCTTAAACATTTGCAACACGTTAAAATATAGTTTTTTTTTAAATCTCAGAATCTATGTTTGTGCTATTTTAGTATCTGCGACACCGTTTCAAGACATTGAATGAACTGAATCCAGTCTTACGTGCTGACTACAGAAATTACCTGCATGTTTGGTTGGTCTTATTGGCCATCCGGGCTTGAGGAACCATCCGCTTCATCATCCTGATAGCCAACAAGGGTGAAATGTCACAGAATAAACTTAATACCGTCTTGTTATACTTGCAAGCCATTGGAGACCCATCACAAGCGTTTTGTAACTTCATATTATTCTGTTTGTTCGATCGCGAAGTGCGTCAGAAACTGCTTCAAAGATGTAGGACTAAGGACTACTCGAGGATACGTATCAATGATTCTAGAGTTAGAACCATACAAGGGCAAAGCATAAACAACGCCGCAAATTTATGATCAGCCTTATGAAGATATTAGTCAAAACAAACACGACGGAATGATTAAAGCAAAATAAATAACTGGATTTCTTTCTAAACGTGATACCAGTTTCAATGGCAATAGGTCAAACGTGGATTACGGTTCGATACTCCAGCCTAGGCATAGCTCCTTGTTGATCAAATCATCTGCAGTTTAGTTTTTATGTTAGCCACACATATTTAATAACATGTATTGAAATTACATAGTTGAGGTATGTACTAGAATGTGGTCGCTTTGTAAGTGTGTCAGTGTATTGTAAATATAATATTTCCATTACAAATTAAACGTAAATATGTTAATGTAATTTCGATTATTTGTCCAAAATGTCTAGTACTAGATTTTTGTTTTCAACTCACTTTGTAGTGACTGGTGTGTAAAGATATTTCTGAATTCTGTGAATCGTGATAGAAGATTTCTGGTTATTGTTGCATGTTATGTCACAATTTTTACTCACGTGATTAAAGTAATTATAAGATTGAACATTCATGATTATTGTTGTATGTTATGTCACAATTTTCACTCACGTGATTAAAGTAATTATAAGATTAAAGAATCATGATTATTGTTGCATGTTATGTCATAATTGTCACTCACGTGATTGAATTATATGATTGAAGATTCATGAGTATTGTTGTATGTTGTGTCATAATTGTCACTCACGTGATTGAAGTAATTCTATAATTAAATATTCATGAATATTGTTGTCTGTTATATCATAATTTTCACTCACGTGACTGAAGTAATTATACAAACAGTTGGTGAATCTTAATGGATAAAAAACGTGTGCTTCCAATGTTGTGTGCCTTTATTTTCACAATTGTCATTCTAAAAGTAACGTAATATATTGGAAACCGTATGTTTTGACAGAAAGTGTTATGTTTTATTAATACAATAAATTTTCTTACTTTGTGCACCAAAATGTACTCTTTTGTATCTTTATGGAAAACATTATAAAAAATAGTTATTCTATTTTATAGTTTTGGTACGGTTTATGTCTTAAAGTTATGAAATGCACGCAGTATTTCCGCGTCATTACCAATATAGTTTACGGTTATTAGTCCATACAACGCTAAGACCCGTTCATATCATTTCAGAAGCCTATAAGTTTATAAATACTTTTTGAATTAAACTGCTGTTTATATATAGATTATGTATATACAATAATAATTATTATTATTTGAAAGAGCATTCTATAAACGCAGCTGCGAGAGTGGTGAAGAAAAAACATGTTTTATATATGCAAATTTAAAACGGCCAATAATAGCTAAACGACTGAGTGTGTTTTAATATTAGAGTTTATTTGTTTTATATAAGGTTTTATTCTGAACTTTTAGCCAACTGTTTGCTAAAGGAGTTGTTTGTTAAGTCGATTTTATTGACGTATAATATTAAGCACTGCAAAATTCAAAAACAGGAGTAAGTTGCCCAAATATTTAATGACCATTATATCTTTAGTTGACAGATATCAAATAAAATATATTCCACCTCGATCTTCCCGGAATTTCGACACAACGAAGTTACATTGAAAACAAGAAATAAGCAAAAAAAATAGAATATGTTATTTACTTTGTCATTCGGAGGACTGACCTCGTCATAAGACAATGTTTTTTGAAAATTGTAAAGGATATTAATACAAATAAATAATTCAAATAATTGAGATGAATACTCATATATGTGCATATGTACAAGCCCAAGACTATGTAACGTTTTTGATCACAAAATAGCACAGACAAATTATGTAAAGAAAAAAATAAACTAGAGCTTTGTCACAGGAGTGACAACGGGCCCCGAATTATAGCATGTTTGAATGTGGAGGCCAGCCAGTTTTTGAAAGTTGTAAATTTCAAAAACATTTGTTGGATACTGTAGGATTGGTTAATTCGTTCTCAAGTTAGAGGGCTGAAACCAAAAGTTGACTCCGCCTGAAAATGAACAATTAATAAAGGGCAATAACTCCAGATTTTTGAAGTGCAGAGAAACGGTTCTTGTGCACTGCACTTCTCCTCAATGAGATCTATCCACCTATAAAGTTTCAAGTTAATTCCTCTTATGGTCTTAGACTTATGCTCCAAGCAAAAACGAAGTATGAACAATTAACAAAGGACAATAGGCCTTTCCCAAAACCAGGTGATCTCCCTTAGAAATTACCTCCCGTTGTTGCGAATTCACATCCGCCATATTTGAAACCCAACTTCCTGCGACGTTTTCCCTAGCTTGCCATATAAAGTATTATAGATCTAAGACCAAGCGGCTTTCAAAAATTGTAATGGAAATTTTTTAAACCATATGTTTTTGATTAAATATTATAAAAACTCATACAGTTTATATCTTACAAAAATAAATTATTAGAACTGAATGTAGTATCGTTTTCAACTCATTACTAAGGCCACATGTCCATATGACAGGTCTCCGGAAAAAAAAGAAGTGGTCTCCTTGTCTCGTCTTAAACGGTTGTTTTCCATACATAAATACCACCACATGTTCTCTCAATGGATACTTAGTTATCTGACTGAAGACGGGGTCATAAAAATAATAAAGCCACAAACCGCTGGGATCTTATCAAAAAGCCCTTATAACAATACCGCTAATCCGTGCAATTGCGTAATGCATTGATGATAAAGATCTACATGCAGAGACAACTAACATGTCACACTTCGTCTCCATTGTTTGCGTCTCAAATTAAAGTTTATCACACATTTAAAATGTTGTTGTCTCCGTTGTTGTTCTTTGCCTATCACCCTTTGGAATTTCGCCACCTTATTGAACAGAACAGAACATAATAAAAAGCATTAAACACTTTTCGAATAAATTGGTTTAAATTGAAGAGTGAATTAATATAGCACAGCATTTAATTTTCGATTTTGAAGAATTGAAAGGTGGTGAACATTTAAGAGCTGGTCGTGTTTTGTTTTTCTAAAACATACGGGAATTACCGTAGCTGCTGCGAGAATAAAATGTTGTTTGTTTACCACGATTCCGACAGAAATGAAGAAATATTCTCAGTTAGAGTTATATACATGAAGGAAAACTAAATACTTGATCAAACAGACTCAACAGGTATAACATATTTATTCAAACGTATATTAGACTCTTCTGTTGGCTTAGTTAATTACTAACTCTGAATTGTGTAAAAAAAATTCAAAATGTATATATCTATGTCTGTTTTATTATTTTATATTTTCACGACATATCTATTTCCTGGTGACATATAGACCCATTGGGTCGGGTGTTATTTGTTTCGTCGATTATATGAAGTTATCATGAACATTGTTTAAACACATGACACAATAATAAACACATTACTTACTTAATCTCTTTAATACAACATCAGTTATAACATTTAATGAGGAGTGACATCATCTTTTGTTATTGTAATATTGTGTTAACAGTAATTAAAAAGATAGTTGTTGTGTTACATTATATTTCAAGATTAAAGCGAAGCCTGTTCAAGCACCGTAAATATTTAGCACACAACAAGAATATCTGCAACGAAAAAAGCTTAAAAGTCAAACACAAATGTGTATGGAATTCAAATAAGAAGTTGCTGTCAAAAACATCGGAATGACGCTCGAACTTTCTGTGATGATACTTTATTTTCGTAATTTTAGTCGCCAGAAGAATGTTAGCTTAGAGTTACTTAGCAAAATCATTTTACTAAAAACTGCTTTTTATTTATTTTATTTAATAATGCAAATTTAATACATGATGAAGGCATATGTTGTTTAGATTCTGAAATCGATATTTTGTGTGTTGTTGCATAATAACCGTTTAACGTACTGTGTACAGTTTGTTTGTCAATCTGCAAAGAGTAGACAATATTGTTAAAAATCAAAATAATAATTTAATTAAATTGATAAATAAAGTACATGACGTATATTATATACGAATGTTGATATTTGTAAATTTATTTTTACGACATCGACACAATTTTAAGATTGAAGATCAAATATATTGCATGTTTTTCGGTAAATATCAATACGCATATCCCGCCTTATAATCAATAAACGTCGCTGGAAGTGAACAGGGGACATCACTCGGGATTACGCAAGGGAAGTAACCTAGTTTTGGGAAAGGCCTATAAGTCCAGAACCATCAAGTACCGAATAATGGTTCTAATGCACTACACTTTTCCTTAATGAGATCTATCCACCCGTGAAGTTTCAAATGAATAGCTGAAACAGTTTTGAAGTTATGAAAGATAAACATAAATAATGTGGACGAACAGACGGACGGACAGACAGGCTGATAACTATAGGGCACCCGCAAAAAAATTGCGGGGCCCTAATAATGCATCTCCACCAAATAATAGGAAAGTACAACTGCTTGTACATTTAACAAAATTTCTTATTGGTCACCTTACACCTTTGTGTTATTTGAAAACGGCAGAAGATAAAGTTCTGAAAGTTTGTATAGTTGTTTCTTATTTCACTTCGTATCGTCATCATACTTCAGATAAGGGT
Source organism: Congeria kusceri (assembly GCA_027627225.1). NCBI lineage: Eukaryota > Metazoa > Mollusca > Bivalvia > Myida > Dreissenidae > Congeria > Congeria kusceri. The sequence goes on from CM051033.1 coordinate 35,970,235, forward strand.
ATCGCGGATTAAACCATTCATCCGTGACGGGGTGGGTCGATTGAGCTTTTTGAGCAATGAAACTTGTGCGATGGATTTTTGTCTTAACACATTTGGAGACGTGTCATATGCGATAATATGCGGAGCAGAAAAACATACAAATATGGCACGAATGACAATACAAGAGAGTAGCCGGGCAGTTGGAATGCAAGAGGCGGGCACTTCTCTCAGGCAAGTAAACGTCAGTTTCATAGATTATGTGATTTGTCCAATAAAATATGTATGTCGAATTTTATAAACGTGTATTTATTTATTGTTGTACTTTTAATTCGCATCTACACATTTTTCCGGTCGCCCGTTCATATAATAGACCTGTCTACACTATACAGCGCCTCTGGCAAGTTTAATCAAACCGGAAGTGTTGATGACGCTCAGCGGGAACCCAAACGGCGTGTTACTACTGTGCGACAGGACAGGTACATCACTGTCTCTCACCCACCTGATCAATATGTCCCCACAACAACGACAACTAGACAAACAGTCGGCCGACACGGAGGTATTGTTAGTCCTAGGCCAATTCGAGACCGTCTACGTGAAGTGGGGTTGCGGTCCCGAAGACCTCGAATAATAATACTAACTGTTAGACACAATCAATAAGCGCGTTTGCGCCTGGCAATGCAACATTTAATACTTATCAGGGATGATTTCAAAATAATTTTATGTTTGTTGATGAGACACGTGACATAGTGCTGACGGTTGAATCTTCGTGTACCGTCGTTGGGATTAGAAACATGGCTAATTGCTTCTTTGAACAAGTTCGTTACGGCGGAGGATCTTGGCTGAAATTTCGATGCACACTAAAACCAACCCGGTTATTGCGGTCGGCAACCTTACTGCCAGGCAGTGTGTGCCTTGATTTAGGCACAACGCGGCCATGCAAGATATTGAAGTATAGTGAATTTTGCGATGGAATGTTGGCTGGAATGAATTGTTGTTAAATTTAAACTGTTGGTTACAAAAAAATTTATCAATATAGTGTTGTTGAAAATGGCATTTACGCTGTTGAACTGTTATTTTTTATTGTTTAGATACTTCAATAAAATATTGGTGACCAATAAGAATGTTTCTTCAGGGTATATACAACGAATGAGAAAAAAGAGAATATATATACGGTGCTTATACGTCGCGTGTGAAGATATAACGGCAGAGCATTAATTTCTTAACAAGGAGAAAACACGAAGTTGAAATTCATTATATGTTTAGCATTCGCACCACATTTTTCAAATTGGGCTTCACCAAACCCGCTGTGCACCACTTGCAAATGGAAATTTTAAGTAAGAACTTGTTGTTTTTACACTGTATATTGCAGATAAATCAATTTTAACGTGGTATATAGGTAATCCATACAAGAGAATACAACAGATAACATTGTATACAATAGTTAAAAGACCATCAGTCATGTATAAGAAAGATTCACTTGTAAAATGCGAAGATCAACTGTATTTTATAAGTCTGTAATCATATATTAAAAGATAACATGTATAACAAAATATTTTTTTCCGATTTATGTGAAACAAAATCGTGTGTTCTTAATTCAAGAAGAGTTCGACCAACATTTCCAATATGTACACTTAGTTCTTGTAAACTGTTTTCAGCACGAAACGAGTTCAGAAGGCAAAAACATACACTATACTTCATGCAATGAATTTTCTAGCAATATCGCAGTAGTTTGTCAGAGCCAAAGTTTTATTCAAGTTAATATTAGCATTACGACATTATTTGTCAGTGGTTCTGTAAGATACGTGACTTCGCAGATTCCTTCGCACATACAATCACCTCAACATTAAAACCGATATGTGTTACATCAAACGCCGATTTCAATCTTGACATTATGCGTTCTCTTATTTGGTGAACACTGTTATTTATTATATCAAAATGTTTACTTGATTCAAAGATTAACCGGATTACTCGTACGAGATAATTTTTGGACAAAACTACTCACCCAGACAGCACATGAAAAGGAACATAACGATCGAATGAAATAAAAAAATATATACATGTTAGGGGCATATATAGAGAGAGGTAGAAAACAATATGTGTACAAAATAGAGAATGCTTAATGTTCGGCTACAAACTCAGCGCAGTAATATGACAAAATAACAAGAAGATACTCGTTAAACGTAACATATGTTAAGTTCAAATGAGATAACAAACAAATAAAATATTGCTTTATGAGCTAAGCACTTTCACACCTTTCCGTAAAATAATTGATATTCGAAAAGTTTAACACCAGTTTAGTGTTTACGATTTCAACACTACGCAAATAGCCGAGGTTTTTCGTGTTATATGGAAATTATCGTGCAGCTCTCCGAATGTTAACGGTGAATTGTCGGATTTCATCCGCGTCTCCTCGATATTCGGTAGTATAAAGCTATTGTTTGTAAAAAAAAAAATTACTTGGAGGATCAGTGTTTTCATATATACAGTATCAAACAAACAATCTGTTCCTGACGTAGGTTATATCCAGCGTTAATACATATTCAGACATGTAATAAGATGACCGTTAAATTGTAGAGTTCGAATTTCGCCAATTTCAACGTGTGTATTGCTTTAATTTGAGACGGACTTGATTTACTACATAGATTAGCGTTCATGAGAGAACTGTAATAATATATGAATTAAAGATAAGCAAATTACAGACACACACTAAAGAACGTCGACATAATTTGTTTTATCTTCGCTTTTGGGTTTCTTTTTTAGTGCTGTTGTTGTTTTATTTGCTTGCTTTTTTTCATTATAAATGATCTGGGACATATTATAGAGCGACACGACATTATAGAGTCACTCGAAGATTTAATTGATACAATTCAGACATGACCAATCGACATTGTCTCGTTGTTAGACAAGGAAAGCAGTATTATACTGTGACGTACTCAAGTTGAACGAACTGTAACCAAGACCAAAGATGTATCATGACGCAAAATAATTATTAAACAAGACCTGTCGGTGGATAACGCGCACGATTAAATAGTAGGAGCCAATTAAACAACGTTATTTTCCTTATCGAGTTATTGATTTCCAATGCAATGTCTCGCTATTCGGTATCCACAATTATAGTTTCATGAAAATATTTTATCGAGTTATTGAGTAGAAACTGATTTTGTTTAATCATCGACCTCGGGTTAAGTTTTGCTGTAGGTTATTTATGTATGAATATTCGTTATTGAGTTAGATAGTGGAATTCAAAAGTTGAGGCCGGCACCTGAACCTTGGGAATGTAAAATTTCTAAATATAAAAACGCCCATAATTTCGACAAATTTCAAACTGGAGTTATCACAATTGGCTTATGGGTTTATTTTGATATAGGGAATAAGTGTTTTATGTTTGAATGAAATTCTTGAAGTCATAGGTTATCAAACTGTTGAAAATGTAAACAACAACGTGTTTAAAACACGTTCATAGATATGGCCGTTAAGTTTATTATTCTTTAATGTTATCAAACTGTTGAATATGTAAACAACAACGTGTTTAAAACACGTTCATAGATATGGCCGTTACGTTTATTATTCTTTAATGAATGCATACATGAAGTAATAAATTATAAATATGATCAATTTAAGAAATGACTGATAAACAACTGTCTAATTGAATTTCTATGTAAATAAACAATTTTAGACACGCTACATTTAATACATATATACATGACCTTGTGAAAGGGCTTCAGTCTGTCACACAGAATGCAAAATAAAATCTGAAGAAATGACAAAATTTTATGTAGCATGCATTGTGACTGTATATCGCTGTATGATTCATATGACCTGCTCTCTCTTATTTTATACATCATGCAACACTTCAAGTCAGAATAAAATGCTCAGTAAAAACAAATGAAGATCTTAGAATCATTGTATTAAATACAAATTTATAATTTTATATCAATATTATAGTTACCAAATTTCATTAGTGTATATTGATTTATTTATAAGATATATTTATTTAGTTTTCACTTTATTAAACATGCTTTATACATATAATATGACCACTGTCCAGTGATATCTTACGTACTGTGTTTAAGTGTGAGCATATGTTCACAGTAGTTTTTATACGATATTAAACACTGCTTTTTAATGCAACTATTATTAGTATTACTGTCATGGTTATCATGCAGTGATTAAGTTAACTTATTGTTGTGCAATATGATTTTTGTAAGTAATAATGCATAATTATTTAAATATCACTGTCCATTTCCCTTTGTGAAGTTCTAGTCATTAATTTACTCAGTTCTGTGTAGTCTTTTATTGTTATTTTTATTTTTTTCCCTCCTCCAACCGGACACTTTTCCGAAAATGTCCGAGAACAAAGAAATACAAAATCTCTGACCTAATATCGCGAACTTTGCGGGTTTCGCGTGATATGTACTGTATCTTTTCCGTGTCTCAACTTCCCTTTCACCTGTCATGATAATACATGAAATATACACGTGAGACTGAGCCATAGGTTAACGTTGGCTATCTGCAGATATGTAAATGGTATATATATATATATTACAAATATACAAATCGAAACCGGTAAATTTTCACACGCAGTAAGTGTTTATATATATATATGTTTGTATTTATTCTTTACATTTACATGTATTGTGTTCAATTCGGGGCGTTGTGGCGGTGTGTGAGATTCGGCATCGGATTTAAATTTCATTTTTAAGATAGTTGTGTTTTGTGTTTAGAGTTTCGTGTTTATTACATGTTGTTGTTTTATGCTGTTTCATATTTTCATTGTCTGAAATAAAGGACCATGAGATGTTAAAGTGTGTATCTACGATCTTTCATATCAATTATTTTCAAAATAAAAAAGATGAAAGTGAGGAAATGACTGGAAAGCAGACAGATAAACATAAACACTAAATATCGAACTAATACGATTGTCATCTTTTGCTTTGTGTATTAGTGCTGTGTAATCTCATACAACTATCGAGTCAATTATATACAGAGAAACCTGTCTAAACCAAACGGCGTCGGGACAAGGTCGATCTATCGGTTTTCGTAGGTGTTCGGTTTATCCACGTTTTTTTTTTATAAAAGGTCATTTTTTCTTAAAAATTTACATTATATTTTATATCTTTATTCGAGTATGTAATAAGACAACACCATGTTAATGTCTACCCTTATGTTATTGTTTATTATTTTTGTTACATGTATTTGCATGCCAAAAATGTATATTTTTTACATAAAACAACACACTAATCAAGGACGTGCATTTATTCTAGAACAACTTATTTGCATAAAAAACTGAGCGACTGACGTCCGATTTATTTATAAAAATAAAAGATCTCATATGACGTCAGTTTTAATAATGCTACAGTGGCAGTAACATGCTAACAAACACAAACAACGTTAATTTTTCATAACGTGTACGTTTTAGGTAAATGTAATTAAAAATGAATAATAAAATAAGAGATCTTTGTTTCGATACATTTTACAGAAATGGTAAGTTTGTTAAGATTGCATTTACAGATTTAAAAATAAACCATATATATGCTGACGTAACATGATAAAAAAGGAAATACTGTAGCAACTGGATGAGTTAACTTTAATGATTCATGCACATCAAAATGTGATTCAAAACGTATTGTTCCTGGTCTAAGTATCAATGTTTCGTGCATTGCATTGTTTTTGTGTATTTCTGGTCTTGATAATTATAGGTGAATACCTATACCTTTTAGCCCGAGGGCCATTAATTCCGAATATGCGCATTAGTTCCTATATAATATTGTCTTAAGTGTATGATTTATTATATTTAAGGATATTTGACAAACACTTTATAAAGTAGGTTATTATGGCCTTGCCGTTCTAGCATTAACGTTTTTTTGGACGATTTTACAAATGGAGTATGGACCATTTTTAGCTATACTAAAAATAACCCGTTCTGCTTAAAATTAAACATAGTTCGGTCTAAATATAGCAAGTTCATCGATAATAAGCTAATTTAGATAAACATCAACAATATACGTGTCTTTAAGTATCTCACTGCCGTATGATTAAATGTTTATATTAAAAACTTATATATTTAGCCATGTAGAATTTTGTAGCGTATTTGAAGAATATTCAAATGCATTAATAACACAGTGCACTGTTGTTGAGAACCAAGTTTGATCTTATTAAGAAAGAGATTTGTGTTAACGAATAGGAAGGGAGGATTTGAATTTCATATTTTATTATTAACTACACTGGAGTAACATTTTGATAACAACTATACCATCAATACATAGTACACTCAGTATTTACACCATGCACATGTCTAAACGGTATTGTTAGAAGTGCAATAGCCTGAGTTGAGAATCAAAATATATTATGCAAAGTAATATCTGTTGAAGAGTAGTTTGGTTTGACTATATAGGCATTTCATCCTCAGCTGTACCGGAGCTACATAATGATAAAATTTGACTGTTCCGTTTTGTATAGTCAGTAGTTGAACTATACCAAAGCAGCAAAATGTCAATATGTAAATTTGCGTAATCCTATACTTGTTGTTTATACCATTGAACTATACCGGAGTGACATAATGAGAATATGTATACCATCAATATTGCATACACAGTATTAATACTTTATATAACGTACATGTCTAAACAGTTATCGTTAAAGGGACAATGTCAGGAACAGAGAATATAACCAACACCACCGACACCTTGAGTTTCAACCTATCATGTGTAACGGCAGCGAGTTGTACCCTGTCCATCTTGGGCGCTATTGGGATATTCATGACATTGGTACTTTTGCCGGAAATACGAAACACGGCGAGGAAGTTGGTAACATGCTTGACCGTCGATGACTTTATACAACCTACAGGTAATCTTCTATGTGTATGATATACATGCATCCCTCGCTAGGATTGATTCATTTGTACATCGAGCAACAAGGAAAGAAATCAATTGGAATGACAACTCGTATCTCGTTCATTGTTTTTTTTAACCTAAGTTGACTCAAGTCAAAGTTAAATTTTCCTTAAGATTAACTAGCATGTTTTATATACTGTTGATTTCGTAATATCGGGACTACATCGCGAAGTATTTGTATAACTTCATCACAAACAAACTATTGGGTGTTGAAGGATACTTGGCTGCAATGGCGGTTCAGGGTTTTGGAGAACACGTGAATAACGCAAGGTTTTGTGAGATACAGAGTGCATTAACAACGTACTCCAGCATAGTGTCGTTCTTTCGAACTGTTGCCATTGCCGGCTACTTGTTCGTCGCGGTCAACAGACGCATAGTGTCTTCAACAGCAGTCCTTGTCATATCCAACGTTGTGTCATGGATCATTCCAGGCCAGTGCTTTCCTTGTTTTTCATAGCACCTTCTCGCTCACTGGATCACTGCTCTCAGATTTCACTCAATAAACGATGGATTTCTAAGATTTTTGAAATCAATATCCATTTTTGCTATATGTTACTTTTCCAACTAAGTAAATAAAAATATATCTTGCAATGTTTGGCACAAACATTTAAACATGTAAATCGTAAGAAGACTATAGTGTGCTTTTGAAACGTTTATCACGGTGATTCACGGACACACTTATAATTTATATGAAATAAATATAAATTTGTGCATCTTAAAAAAATAACGATGTTACCCACAAAGTTACATTTTTACATGAAACATTGTCGTATGTCATTGCATCAAAGGCCAAGAAGGCTTATACTGTGTGTTGTGGTTTGAGAGGATTTCTTCCAAGTTATTAAATGACATAGTTCAGATTACATTGTCGAGTTGCTTAACCTTATTAATATATCGTAAATTTTATTAAAAGTGTTATATGACTGTTCCGTGAAATTTTGGCAGGTATTATCATCGCTATCGCAATTAATCAAAGGATGCTGGGCAGAATTGACTCCGACCAGGATTCCATTGGAACCGGATCATGGTGCTGGGTTAAATTCGATAGACACCATCTATGGAAATCTCTAGCTTACATGTTCTTTGCTGTATACTTGTTATGCCGTTTGGCTGATTAAGTATTTTTAAGAACGTTTCCATGCTAGACGATATCATAAATAAAATGATTTCAGAAATTTTCGAACGGATAGAGACTGTAACCAATAAATCAATATTTCTGGCATATGTTTAATAGTTGAATAACAATTGTAGATTGTTCTGACACAATGATGTTAAGATTGACTATATTCACATTCATATTACGTTCTAATACTTATACGCTCCCAATGTCGAATTGTAGTATCTTCGTCACCGGTTCAAGCTACTGGATGACCTGAACCCACACTTACGCGCCGACGACAAAAACTTTCTGTATGTTTGATTGGTCTTATTGGCCATCCGTGCTTGGGGAACCATCCGCTTCTTCATATTGATAGCCAACAATGGTGAATGTCACAGAATACACTAAATACCGTCTTGTTATACTTGCAAGCCATTGGCGACCCGTCACAAGAGTTTTGCAACTTTATACTGTTCTGTTTGCTTGATCGCGAAGTGCGTCAGAAACTGCTCCAACGGTGTAGGGCTGCGGACTATTTGAGGATACGTAGCAGTGATTCCAGAGTTGGAACCATACAAGAGCAAAGCGTATACAACGTCGCACATTATGATCAGCCTTATGAAGATATTAGTCAAAACAAACACGGCAGAATGATTGCAGCGAAAGAAAGAACTGGATTTCTTTCTAAAGGTGATACCAGTTTCAATTGCGATAGGTCCAAAAGAAATTACGGTTCGGTACAACAGCCTAGACGCTCCTTGTTGAACAAATCATTTACAGTTTAGTTTTTAGCCTTACATACTTAACATTATTACAACATGTCTTGACATAGTTGATGTATGTACTAAAATTTGTTCAATTTGTCAGTTTGTCATTGTATTGTAAATAAAACGTTATCATTACGAATTTGACGTAAACGAGTAAACAAATGTGATAATTGAATGTAAATTTGATCATTTGTCTGAAATGTCTGGTATTAGTATTTTGTTTTCATGTCACTCAAACGTGACTTGTGTGTATAATTATATTTATGAATTCTGTGAATCATGATAGAAGATTCATGATTATTGTTGTATGTAATATGTCACAATATTAACTCACGTAATTAAAGTAATTATATGATTGAAAATTCATTATTATTGCTGTATGTTATGTCATAATTTTCACTCACGTTATTGAATTAATTATACAAACAGTTGGTGGATTTTAATGAATAAGCTACGTGTATATACAATGATGTGTGCCTTTATTTTCATATTGTCATATTTTCACTCACGTGATTGATGAAATTATATGATTGAAGATTCATGATTATTTGTGTATGTTATGTCATAATTTTCACTTACGTGATTGAAGTAATTATACAAACAGTTGGTGAATTTTAATGAATAAACTACGTGTTTATACAATGATGTGTGCCTTTATGTTCATATTGTCATTCTAAAAGTTACGTTATATATTGGAAAACATATTTTGACAGAAAGTGCTTTGTCTGTTTAATACAAATAAATTTTCCTACGTTGTGCACAAAAATGTAATCTTTTGTATCTTTATGGAAAACATTATAAAAAGTTATTATATCTTAAAGTTTTGGTACGGTTTATGTCTTAAACTTATGACATTTACCGCAGTATTTCCACGTCATTACCAAGACAGTTTACGGTTATTAGTCATTATAAAGCTAAAACCCGTTCATAACATTTCACAAGCCTATAGCCTATAAATACTTTTTTATTTAACTTTAAATTGCTGGTTATATATAGATTATGTATCTACAACATAAATTATTTGCAAGTGCATTCTATAAACGCAGCTGCGAGAGTGGTGAAGAAAAAAAACATGTAATGATATTGGTACGCACATTAACGCAAATATTTAACGGCCAATAATAGCTAAATAACGGCTAATAATAGCTAAATAACGGCCAATACTAGCTAAATAACGGCTAATAATAGCTAAATAACGGCTAATAATAGCTAAATTACGGCTAATAATAGCTAGATAACGGCCAATAATAGCTAAATAACGGCTAATAATAGCTAAATAACGGCCAATAATAGCTAAATAACGGCTAATATTAGCTAAATAACGGCCAATAATAGCTAAATAACGGCTAATAATAGCTCAATAACGGCCAATAATAGCTAAATAACGGCCAATAATAGCTAAATAACGAATAGCTAAACGACTGTGTGTGTTTTAATATTTGAGTTAATTTGTTTTATATAAGGTTTTATTCTAAACGTTTAGTCAACTGTTTGATAAAGGAGTTGTTCGTAAAATCGATTTTATTGACGTCTAACATTTAACACATCAACATTCAACAATAGGACTAAGTTACCCAAATAATTAACGACCATCATATCTCTATTGACATATATCGAATAGAATATATTCCACATCGACTTTACCGGTATTTCGAGAATACGTAGTCACTTGAAGACAAGAAATAAGAAAAAAAGTATATTTGATTTATTGTGTCATTCGGAGGACTGACCTCGTCATAAGACAATTTTTTGGGGAAATTAAAAAAGATATTAATACAAATAAATAATACAAATAATTGAGATGAATACTCATATATGTGCATATGTACAAGCCCAAGACTATTTGACGTTTTTGATCACAAAATAGCGCAGATGTCTGGCAACGTGAAGTGAACGCATTCGGATCCTCGTAATTAATGTTGTCATTAATTTTGTCTAAGTAAAACAAAGATGACTGGTGCTGCTATCAACGAGATCACGTGGGTCCACATCGAGATGGCCACGTGATCAGCTCCGTTCCCTGCAACAAATGAAAGAAATAGGGAATAATTAAAATGTTACATGTTATATCATTTTGATATTATTCAAGCGCAATAACACCATTTACCAATGGTGCAAAGTCGACATCATTCCGTGTGCATTTTAACATAAAGAAGATAATATTACCAACATATTGCAAACGTTCGTGGCGTTGATATAAATATTATGTCAGATGCTTGAAATTTGCAGGGATGACGTCATGACGATGGCTGGTTTTAGCATACATCACTTTTTTGTGCTATTTGTTGGAAAATATCATTTCATTAAACTTAGAGTGAATAATTGAAATCTGGCGGGCTATGGGCGTTGCGCTGGGCTTATGATATGATCTTAAAACTCTTATGAAGCTGATGCGTTTTTAACTGAATTATATTGTTTTTGTTTCAGTTTCCCTTGCTATTGCACTACATCAGTTGATGGTGATTGCAAAGCATTATGATGTTATTATGTTTAGTAAGAATTTCATGAACAAAGTCGACGATTTACTGGAACACCCCTCGAAACTCTTGTGTCATGCGATCAAAGGATAATTTTCTTAGAAATTGTAATTGTTGTAATTATTATTGACGACATAACATTTAAGGTACTAACAACATGACACAATTTACATAGTTATAATTTTGTTTTTAAATCATCGTGCAATAGAACTATATTTATACTTATTTACCCAATAAAGATAATTTAATATAATTCTGTTTTCTAGCAGTGTTCTTGTCAACGTATAATTAAGAAAACACTGTTTCAATTGAAGCTCTTAATTTCTGGAAACATGTGGACTATGTTTTCTAAAGGGCATTCAGTAGTTTCATCAACATCAATGAGCAATTTACCATTGGCAGCTGTCGTCCCTGTGCTGTTGCCCCCTCCACCAGGGACATCTGTGGTAATGGTGGTACCGGCGGTGGTATAGGCAGTGGTGCTAGAACTGGCTTGTGCAGCCGCTGCCACCAATGGACAAAAATTTAGGTTAAGTATGTAAAGAAAAATAATAATACTGCATCTGCATCAAGTAATAGGAAAGTACAACTGCTTAATATACATTTAACCAAATTTCTAATTGGTCACCCTTCACCTTTGTGTTATTTGAAAACGGCAGAAGATAAAGATCTAAAAGTTTGCATAGTTATTTCTTATTTCACTTCATGTCGTCTATCATAACACAGATTAGGGTACAGCGTATTAAACCATTCATCCGTAACGGGATGGTCGATTGAGGTTTTTGAGCAAATAAACTTGTGCGTGGGATTTTTGTCTTACACATTTTGACACGTGTAATGTGCGGCAATATTCGGAGCCAGAAAACATAAAAATATGGCACGAATGACAATACAAGAGAGCAGTAAGGCAGTTGGCAGGCATTTCTCTTAGGCAGATTATGTGATTTGTCCAAAGAAATCTCTATGTCGAATTTCATAAACGTGTATTGTTTTATTGTTTTACTTTTAATTCGCATCTACACATTATTCAGGTCGCCCGTTCATATAATAGAACGGTCTACACTATACAGCGCCATTGGCAAAAGTTTTATAAAACCGGAAGTGGTAATGACGTTTAGCGGGAACCCAAACAAATAAAAAATCGTGTGTACAAAATTCAAGAAGAGTTTGACAAACATTTCGAATTTATGTACTCTTAGTTCTTGTAAACTGTTTTCAGTACGAAAAGTGCTCAGACGACAGAAACCTAAAATACACTATATCCAATTAATTTCCAAGCAATATCGCAGTATTTTGTCAGAGCCAAATTGTTCGTAAAGTAACATGGTATGGCCAGATTATAACCCCATGCAATAATTTTTCAGATGAAAGTATTATGTTAGCAATACAATATTATTTGTCAAAGCCAATGGTTCTGTAAGATACTTGACTAGGGGCAGATTCCTTCACACATACAATCACCTCAACACTAAACCTGTATGTGTTAAATCAAACTAAACAGGTCCGATTCCAATCTTTACATTATGCGTTATCTTATTTGGTGAACACCGTTATTTAGTATATCCGAATGTATACTTGGTTTAAAGATGAACCGGATTACTCGTAAGTGATAATTTTTTGCCAAACTACTCACCCAGACAGCACAGGAAAAGGAACATAACGATCGACTGAAATAAAAGATACTAACACACGTTAGGGACATACATATAGAGAAGTAGAAAACATTACGTGTACAAAATAGAGAATGCTTAATGTTCGGGTGCAGCACAGCGCAGTAATAACAAGGTGATACGCGTTAAACGAAACACGTACAGTTTAAATGAGATAACAAACAAATAAAATATTGCATTATGAGCTAAGCGCTTCTATATATTTCCGTAAAATTATTGGTATTCGAACAGTTTTAACATCAGTTTAGTGTTTACGATTTCAACACTACGCAACTAGCCGAGGTTTTTCGTGTTATATGGAAATTATCGTGCAGCTCTCTGAATGTTAACGGTGAATTGTCGGATTTCATCCGCGTCTCCTCGATATTCGGTAGTATAAAGCTATTGTTTGTAAACAATTTTACTTGGAGGATCAGTGTTTTAATATATACAGTATCCACCAAACAATCTGTTCCTGGCGTAGGTTATATCCAGCGTTAATACATACTCAGACACACACTAAAGAACTTCGACATACGTTGTTTTATCTTCGCTTTTTGGTTTCTTTTTTAGTGCTGTTGTTGCTTTATTTGTTTGCTTTTGTTTTCATTATAAATGATATGGTACATATTATAGAGCGACACGACATTATAGAGTCACTCGAAGATTTAATTGATACAATTCAGACATGACCCATCGACATTGTCTCGTTGTTAGACAAGGAAAGCAGTATTATCCTGTGACGTACTCAAGTTGAACGTACTGTAACCAAGACCAAAGATGTATCATGACGCAAAATAATTATTAAACAAGAGCTGTCGGAGGATAACGCGCTCAACCTAGATAGTATGAGCCAATTAAACAACGTTATTTTCCTTGTCGAGTTATTGATTTGAAAGTATTTTCTACTTTTCAAAGCAGGAACCTTGACCCCACCCACCCCATATGCTTTCTCGTGCAATATCTCGCTATTTGGTATCTACAAATAGAGTTTCATGAAAATATTTCAACTTATTCTCGAGTTATTGAGCAGAAACTGATTTTTTTCTTTAATCAGTGACATTGACGTTGCACCCCAACGCAACCCAACCCAAATGCAATCTCAGGTAAACTATTGCTGTATGGTATCTATGTATTAAGATTCATTCTTGAGTTAGATAGTGGGATTCAAAAGTTGAGGCCGGCACCTGAGCCTTGGGAATGTAAAATGTCTAAGTATAAAAACGCCCATAATTTCGACAAATTTCAAACTGGAGTTATCACAATTGGCTTATGGGTTTATTTTGATATAGGGAATAAGTGTTTTATGTTTGAACGAAATTCCTCAAGCCGTGCCTGAGAAACCAGCTTGCAAAAACACTTTAACTTATCCATATGGCTTATATGTAACATTACCAAGTGTCAAAATGCCCATAATTTTGCCAAATTTCAAACTAGAATTATTAAAATTGGCCTATGGGTTTATTTTCATACAGGCAATAAGTGCTTTGAATTTAAATTAAATCCCTGAAGCCATTTCGTAGAAAATAGCTTACCGATAAACTTTAACCTGTCTATATAGTTTACATGTAAAATTTCTACGGGTATAAAGGCCCATAATTTTGACAAATTTTCAAACTAGAATTACCAAACTTACCCAACTTAGCATGTAGGCTTAAATTAATATGAGGAATAAATGTTTTACGTTTGAATTAAATCCCTCAAGACTTTCATGAGAAACTAGCTTACCGAAAATGTTTAACCTTCTATACAGATTATATGTAAAATTTCTAAGTGTAAAAGGCCCATACTTTGGACAATTTTAAACTAGAGTTACCAAACGTGGCCTGCAGGCTTATTTTACTATGAGGATACATATTTTAAGTTTGAATGAAATCCTTCAAGGCTTTCCGGAGAAACTAGCTTACCAAAACACTTTAACCTGTCTATATAGATTATGTGTAAAATTTCTAAGCGCAAAAAGGCCCATAATTTTGACAAATTTCAATCTAGAGTTACCAAACTTGGCTAATATGTTCATTTTAATATGTGGAATAAATGTTTCACGTTAAAATGAGACCCTTAAAGACGTTCGCAACAATTTCCTTCAAATTTTTTTTCAATGACAGATTTTCTTAAAACTTGGCACAAACATGCATCAATGTATTCTAAAACTTCAACAGTCTTAAAAACTAGGGGTCACCGGCCTTTTTCTGGAAATATTGAATTTTGAATACGGTACCTGTCGAAGCCTTTTTTCAGTTTGTGTTATTTAGAATGTTGAATAATATAAAGCGTTTATATTCAAACAGAGATGGAATTTTTTTAATGCATTTTTTCTTAAATGTTTCGTTTGGTAATATACAAGTGCAGTTTAATGATAAAACGC
Source organism: Congeria kusceri (assembly GCA_027627225.1). Lineage (NCBI taxonomy): Eukaryota > Metazoa > Mollusca > Bivalvia > Myida > Dreissenidae > Congeria > Congeria kusceri. The sequence continues at coordinate 35,985,467 of CM051033.1, forward strand.
GCTTATCTACAGTTTTCATTTAACAAACGACGTGTAATGGACACTTAACGAGGTTAATTATGCATTAAATATTCCTATGAAAACATCAATAATTTATCAAATATACGAATACCTTTTGTTCCAAAAAAACAGATTTTGTTAAAAGATCCCACATACATGCGTAATTGTATACTGAAACTAAAACAGTCTTAAAAAATAGGGGTCACCGGCCTAGTTCCGGAAATTTTGGGTTTTGAAGACGGTACCTGTCGAAGCCCTTTTTTCAGTTTGGATTTTTACAGATGTTTTAAGTATATAGGATTGTTTTTTTTTAAAACAAGGTTATGGTTCTTCCAACTGATATATTTTTAATGCTTTGTTTGACAATATACATGTGTATGTTGATAATAAAAACGCTTTACCTACATTTACTGCTTAAATACTGAATTTGACTGGACATTTAAGTCTGTCAAATGGGAACTAATAATGCTTTCTGAAACTTCATTTTATCAAATACATATTTTGTTCCAAACTACAGATTTTCTTAACAGTTCGCACATACATGCACCATGGTATACTTACACCAAAACATTAATAAAAAGAATGGCTCACCGAACTTGTTTGGGAAATATTGGATTTCATATAGGGTAACTGTGTAGCCTTTTTCCTGTTTCGTTTTAACATACATAAACAACGTATCAATAGAATGGAGATATTTAATGGCTAATTTCTGAACTAAATTTGTTTGGAAATACATTGCATAAGTATGTTTTTTATTATTATATATGCTTTATGAACTTTTACGATTAAAAATATTTATTTTGAATGGACATGAGAGATGAAATTAGTATATTGTAACCTATATACAATAAAGAAAAAATGAAGCAAAGGGAGAAATTAACCCAATTATTTTCTTTTTGTTGCGAACTTCTTTAAGCCTTCATGAGAAATTAGTTTACCGCAAAACTTTAACCTAGCCCGGATGCCGGCGTCAACGCCGACGCCGGGGCGAGTAGAATAACTTGCCTATTCTTCGAAAAGTCGAGCTAAAAGCATTCACATGATATACGTAGCTCGCTCGTTCTACGTGACAAAAGTCACACACGAAACACAAGTCATAGCTTACCAAACCGTTAAATATGTAAACAACAACGTGTTTAAAACACGTTCATAGATATGGCCGTTAATTTTATTATTCTTTAATGAATGCATACATGTAGTAATATATAATAATTATTGTCAATTTAAGAAATGACTGATAAACAAATGTCTAATTGAATTTCTATGTTAATAAACAAGTTTAGACACGCTATATTTAATAAATATATACGTATTATGCATTTCCATAAACGTCCAACATGAAAAGCAGTAAATCATTATTAAAATCTATGTTTGCAGTATAAAGCACACAAATCTTTGTAAAACGATATATGGCTAACTAGGGCATAAATTGCTCAATAAACCAAAAATATATATACGAGTATACATATAAAACAGCGGAACATGTCATATTTGTTAAATAAAAACTAACGACAGTTTGAAGTCATATGAACAAATATGTACACCGAAGAGAAAGTTCAAAATGTGTGTGTGGAGTATAAACATCGTGTCTCGTTGTATAACAATATTATAATTGAAAAAAATACTTAAAGGATTATACAAGTAAAAGCAAAATTCTAACATACTTGCTAATTTTTCTAAACACAAAGAACAAAATTATCGCTGTTAAATTACCGAAAAAACAACGCAAAAAGTCCCGATTCTTAGCGGAGCATAGTAAAAGTAGTTCCAATTACAATTGCCAAAATATATGTCAAATAGTGTTAGAATCGAATTAATTTTCGCATTATCGTTGTTTATCGACCAATAAACAACTCTTTGTCATTCTGATGCTAACGCCCTCGTGGTTTAATTCCTACGCATCAGAACTCCAAATCTTTGTTTATTGGCCGATAAGCAACGATAATTCGAAAATTATTTCATAAGCAAAGCATACAAATGAAAAGCTTAAGAACAGATGAACATTTTGCAGAAACATGCCTTCCAACCGTATACATGAAGCTATCAATAATTCAAACTAAAATACACTGAACAAAAATTACCTTCATCTTTCTTGTCAACACCTCTCGCACCTTTGACAAACTGAAAGGAGATGCTTCCCTGCATTGACTACGACATTTGTAACTCGTATATGAAGCTAGCCGTGGGCCGTTCACAGAGCTGTCGTAAGAGACGTTATTTTGTTGTCAGTGCTGCGACTAAGTCTTGTGTTCGCATTAAGGTTATCATTTTAATATTGCATTTTGGTAATATAGTATTGTGACTGCTGCGACTAAGACTTGTGTTCGCATTAAGGTCATCATTTTGAAATTGCATTTTGGTAATATAGTATAATGACTGCTGCGACTGCGTGTGGTGTTCATTGTAAGGTTATCATTTTGATATTGCATTCTGGTAATATAGTATTGTGACGGCTTCGACTGGGTGTAGTGTTCATTTTAAGGTTATCATTTTAATATTGCATTTTGGTAATATAGTATTGTGACTGCCTCGACTAGGTGTAGTGTTCGTATTAGGGTTATCATTTTGATATTGCATTTTGGTAATATAAAAAATTGTGACTGCTTCGACTGGGTGTAGTGTTCGTATTAGGGTTATCATTTTGATTACCGGTACACAACACTACAACATATTATTCTCATGTCCAGACGGTATCAGAAAATGGTTTCTCTCATGCTGAGGCTTCACTTATCTTGTATTTAAAAAAACAACACATGTTCACATGGTCTCTGGTAAACACTGTTAACAAAATACATAAGTTCTTTTTACAAGATGTTCAAGCAGTGAAAACCAGAGCATGGTTGAAACAAAGTCAAGCAGAACAAGTTGATCCAACAATAGCATGCATAACAGTCAGATGAATGTATAACTGAAAAAATGACCAGTCTAGATATGAACAACAATTTTGATAAATATGTCGCATTATTAAAGCCACATAAATAATAATTTGTCCTGTCGCTGGAGTTTGAGTGCGGGGACTACTGACATAAATAGTTGAATAAGAACCGGCCTCCATTACCTGGTTGTTTTGAAAAGATTTACATTTTTGTCAAGAAAATTAAGAGTCGTGATAAGTCATAAAAACAAACATTATTATTCTCAAGGCGGTTTCAAGTGTATCCGGAGCAATTTTGTTACAACCATATTTTTTTGTGGGCAAGGGAGTGGGCAAGCCCTCCTCGAGTCATGCCGTTCCTATGTTAAACCGTCCACCCAAACATTTAAACATTTTGGTTAAAGCTGCAACAATTGTTCAACTGACTTCATAAAGTTGAAACGACCAAGTTGTTACAACACCAACGTTCTTGTGCACTAAAATATATACAAGCTCATAGAATGCAAAATATTTAAATGCACAAATCATGCTATGATGATGGCATGTAATATATCTAGTATATGGGTGGATGGTTTAACTTCGAGGCGACTTGACTAGAGGCCAATCATGAGCCACATGTCGAGGGTTGAGTTTGAAACTGTTGTATCTGCTTAACATTTTCATATCAGATACACTAGTTTCACGTTCAAACGTCTATGTGTCTTGAAAGTATGCTCACCTTCTTCTGATATGGAAGCTTTCAATGAGGTGAAACTGATATGATGTCAGTGTGTTATTTCCCTTATTCCGTTTACTTTTTATAAACCCCTTTTTATCAGTGTACATATGATCTATTCATTCGAGGACATGTCCAAACATAAAAGGCACGCACGTGGGATGTGTGTATGGCGTCATCGCTGGGTTGTTTTAATTTCGAAATTCGTGCCGTGCGTCAGGTTTAAAAAGAGGAATAAAAGTGGCGGTTCCGATTACAGAAAATTAACTTGACGTATGCCTGCGTCAGGTAGATGAAAAAATTCATTGTCCTTTATAAATTAATTGTTGTCGTTTGCTTTGTTTTCGTATTAATTTTAGCATTTTACGAAAACGTCCAAAGCAGGTCTAGAATACAAACTCACTGTTCCTTCTTGGATCTCGTATTCTTTGTCCTCACATTATGAAACGTGTTTCACAACCATCTGGTTTAAAGGGACCTGGTTACAGATTGACATATTGACAACTTTCAATTGTTTATCATAGATCACAAAAAGAAAACTGCATTATATATAAACAAGTGAAATAACACTACTGACAAATATATATATAAGATGTATTTTTAGTCCAACTGCTATAATTTTTGCAGTTAATACATGAATATTTTTTTCATACGAAAATCTGAACAAGTCCTTTTTACAGACAAATTATTTGTACAGATTATGCATAGGTAATTTGTGTGCCCATAAGGGCGACTAATCTTTTAGAAAACATTGTGAAATGATTAAAGAAAATATCGCTCATTGTTGCGTAGTACGTGTTAAAATCATTTCGTAGACGCATTCGTTAATAAGAAACTATACGCATAGCCAAGAAGACGAAACTTATTTACGTGATATTATTTACTTTTAAATTCAAAATAAGTTTTAACACCGCTTCAACTTGACCAGAGGATTACATTATTTAGAGCATGCAATGTTTTGATGTTGGTGGTCAGTAATTAAAATGTATTGTTCCTGGTTAATGACTATACTCCTGAGTACTTTTGCTCAAATGTATACGTTATTACTTCTGAAGCATGTTATACTCTCAGCTAGTTTGTACGAAGCAGCGAATAGGAAAATGTTTCAATGATTAGATGTGCCTTTCTTTCAAAGCCTGTGTAGATGTGATAAATTAAATGCCAACTTGGTAATGTTTGCGTTAAGAACAAAGCGTCTGACATTTTCAGCTGAAAACACTCATCAGCTCGAGTTGTTTGTGAATAAGCAGCATGTGGTATTTAGGCATACGCCGGAATGCTGAAGGGAAATAGTGACTAATCGCACCAATTGCGAAGCACCGAAGGGCTCTAAATAAACATCTGATGTATATTAAAGGGGCATTTCTCTTCAAAATCTACACGAATTAAATGTAGAATGATTAGGAAATAGAGTTGAAAGTATTAATTAGCATACTAGTAGTGTATATAAAGGCAATATCATGAACAAATCACATTAATTAAGTATTGTATACCAAATCTAAACAAGTAAAAAAGTTAAATTTTTGTACAATTTAGTGAATCAAAATGGTTTCAAACCAGAATATATAATTTTGCTTCTTTTGCGTTATTTCTTAGAAATCATCATTCAAATCAGTTAACTTTTTTGGCGTTATGTAGCTGACTTACATTCAGACATTCTAAAGCAGGCAAAACAAATACCTTTTATCTGTTACAAGAATAACCAGTATTAAACGCTCAGGGGGAAAAAAAATTAGGGTACAAGTCTATACGCGTCTCTCTTAATAGCATTTAGTAAATTTGTCAATGTAAGCTATAAATACTTGTGTCAATTTTGCTAAATTATCTCGTTACAACGGCATCAAACAACACACATGGACCAAAGAAGAAATCGATTTTTGCATTTAGATTGATCACGGTTATTAAATTCCAACGTTGGTGCTCAATATACAAAAAGAAACCTTTAACAATTTATCAAGAAATTTTCAATTTAATGCACCTAAATTGAGTTGTAAATCCGCCCATTTAATGCATAATGTATTCCTGTTACAGAATAATCCTCACTTTACAAATTAACAAATTAAGTTAACTGCGCATGAAAGAAACCAATTTCTAACATAGATTTATATTAAAATTGAGGGCAACCCCAAACCAAAATTGAATTCATTACGTAGTTACATCTTACAAAACATCAAAGCCCTTTTCTGACAAATATACTGCATGTGTATAACAAAGGCCGAATTGAAATTTAAGTTGTTTAAGGTTTATTAGCTATTGAACCGAACCTCTAGTTAGGACCGGTTTTCATAGCAATAATTGGCTGTCTGATACGGTTATTGTGGTCAGGATTTCGATGCACGCATTTTGGGTATTCATATGGTACAAAGAAAACAAAGTGAAAGAAATGCCTTTGAGAACATCTAGATAAGGGAATGTGTTTCGTTTATTGTCACCAAAGAGTGGCTCCAGCGATACAATTAATCTACCTAGGGCCGTATTCCAGAAACATTTTAAGTTTATCGTAAAATATTTTCACTTAAGTACGGTGGCATAGACGGACATACGATTTTTTTTTTTCGTGGCCACGAGTTTTTATTAAGTCGTGGCAACGACACAGTATCTCGTGGCCTCTAGTTAGTATGTCGTGGCCACGAGTTACGTAACTGGTGGCCACGACTTAGTATCCAGTGACCACGACTTAGTATCTCGTGGCCATGAGTTACGTATGTCGTGGCCATGACCTACGTAACTCGTGACCACAACATAATTAGCCAACCAGAAATCCAGTTATTTAGCTGACCAAATTCACTAAATACATAAGCCCCTCGTGAAAATATATTGAAACAAGATCATTCCTATCCGAGGGATTTCTAGTGCATTTATTCAGCCAAATCACTGGATTTCTGATTGGCTTACTTACTCGTGGCCACGAAATAAACTATTTTTTCTCACATGTCCAAAATTACATACTGTTAAGTAAACAACTGGTAATCAATTAGCTGATTATATAAACAACACCAAGTAAAATAAACGAGGAATAAAACGAAGAAAATGACTATTTAACAGTCAAGGATAGAAATTTTAGGAATTTTACTAAGACATTCTGCAATACGCCTCCCTCCTCCAATATTTTGGATTTTTGGTAAAGAACGCGGGGCGTTATTTTATGCATATGCACGATACGACCAGATTGACCAATAATTCGTTTGATTCGTACACAAATATTCTGCAATTAAGATAGAGCACAGATTAACACAAATCTCAAGTAAATACGTACAATCTTGTATCCATGCGACTGCTTCATTTATTGACGTTTCAACAAAATAGACGCTTCCACAAATGTCAATCATATTCAAATTAATCTTCAATATTATCCAATCATCGCACTTGGATATCACGTGTTTAGCGGTTAAACTGTTTCAAACAGAAGAGCACGTGCATAATGTTTGTGATATTCAGACGAGTATGTGGTAATGTTTGTGATATTTGATTAATCCTTTAACGATAGCTGGGGAGGAAAACCCTGATCGGTCTATTTCCAATCATTTGCAAATTAACCTCGTATTTTATCCAGTCATTATACTAGAATTACGCTACGCGTGTTTAACGATTAACCTGTTTTCCACAAAGAGCACGCAGCAAAGCTTCTGATGTGCATGTGATAATCGATGAATGGAAATTAATCTTTTATTGACAACATTGTGTCAGGTGTTTAAATGTTCGTGGCAAACAATCGGAAAGGTATATTGCTTTAGCAGGTACACATCTGTATGTTTAGTGCAGATGCTTCAGGTATTTTCTGCAGCTAAGACATTTACACTTCAAAAATAGGAAAATCTGCGAACAAGTCCCATGAAATAGCGGAACGAGACGGAGCGTTAAGGCTGGCATTTAACGATGTGTTGCACGTTTACTGAAAATTATTGTCAGTAATTGAATTTTACCTACCGGTATTTCAGATAACAACGTAACTTGCAGTTGCTTTAAAGGCACAAAGATCTATAGATGTTTATATAGAGAAGAACTACAATAATAGCAGCAACTACTTCACGTGTAGCGGTATTTCAACTTCAAAACTTTTCAGTAACCTAGGTTGCCATTGTACACTTCAATATCGTTTTAAAGTTCGTCTTCAGCGGTTGCTAGTGTTTACAGCAACGTAACGTGGTAAAACACGGAGTAATTCTAAGAAATATTCATCTTGTAAGGTTGCCATTGTACACTTCAATATCGATTTAAAGTGTGTCTTCAGCGGTTACTAGTGTTTACAGCAACGTAACGTGGTAAAACGCGGAGTAATTCTAAGAAATATTCATCTTGTAAGGTTGCCATTGTACACTTCAATATCGTTTTAAAGTGTGTCTTCAGCGGTTACTAGTGTTTACAGCAACGTAACGTAGTAAAACGCGGAGTAATTCTAAGAAATATTCATCTTGTAAGCAAACCTAGCTTTAAAAAGTAACGTTTCTCGGAACTTTGCTCAATGCAACAGTTCTCTTTCGTAACGTCACACGGCAAATACTGCGATTTTTTACAGTGAATTTCTTGTTGTGAACAAAACATACCTTTCAATTAAATTAATGCAGTTAAACTGTATATAAAATAGTACTGACAACGATAAACATTGCACACTTATTAAAAGGTACTGAATTCCGGATGGGCATGAAAAGTACGTTTTCTTGTGGTTATGCCTAAACGGTAAAAACATGCGTAAAACCATCACTATTTGTACAGAACACCATAAAATACTGTCACAAACTGTATATTGCACTGAAAAATAGAAGTACAGTTTGCTCGCACTTTCCTTGAAACCGGTATTCCCGATTAAAAAATATCACGGCTTTCCCTAATGCACGAAGCGGTAAGCTAGACGAAACGGTCACTAGACGAAACGACAGTAAACCATTTAAAACAAGAGATGTTTGCAACCAAGTTGTGAATATGTGCAATTGTTAAGAATTTTTTTTAATATGCAAGCCCAAGCGATGTCTCGATATATGGTATCTATGTATGAAGTTTCATTAAAATATTTCGATGAATTCTCAAGTTATTGAGCGGAAACCGTTTTTCTATTTTTAGTAATGGTGACCTTGACCCCACCCATCCCATATGAAATCCCAAGAGATGTCTCAATATAAGTTATCTATGTGTGAAGTTCCATTAAAATTTCTCGATGCGTTCTCAAGTTATTGAGCGGAAACCGTTTTTCTATTTTTAGCAAAGGTGACCTTGACTCCACCCACCCCATATGCAATCCCAAGCAAGGTCTCGATATAAGGTATATATGTATGAGGTTTCATTAAAATATCTCGATGTGTTCTCAAGTTATTGTGCTGAAACCGTTTTTTTCTATTTTTATTTACGGTGACCTTGACCCCACGCACCCCATATGCAATCCCAAGCGAGGTCTGAATATAAGGTATCTATGTACACACTTTCATTAAAATATCTTATGCGTTCTCAAGTTATTGAGCGGAGACCGTTTTTATATTTTAAGTAATGGTGACCTTGACCCCACCAAGCCCATATGCAATCCCAAGCGAGGTCTCAATATAAGGTATCTATGTATGTAGTTTCATTAGAATATCTCCATGCTTTCTCAAGTTATTGATCAGCACCAGTTTTTCTATTTTTAGTAACAGTGACCTTGTCCTTGACCCCACCCACCCCAAGCGAGGTCTCCATGTAAGGATATATGTATAAAGTTTCATTAAATTATCTCAATGCGTTCTTAAGTTATTGAGCGGAAACCGTTTTTCTATTTTTAGTAACGGTGACCTTGACCCCACCCACTCCATATGCAATCAATAGCTAGGTCTCAATATAAGTTATCTATGTGTGAAGTTTCATTAAAATATCTCGATGCATTATCAAGTTATCGAGCAGAAACCGTTTTTCTATTTTTAGTAACATTGACCTTGACCTTGACCACACCCACCCTATATGACAATGTATAAAGTTTCAGTACAATATCTCAATGCGTTCTCAAGTTATTGTGGGGAAACCGCTTTTCTATTTTTAGCAATGGTGACCTTGACCTTTGACCTGTTGACCTCAAAATGTATAGGGTTCTTCCTTTCCTCCCAAGTAACCAGCGTACCAACTTTCATTATCGTAGGTCAAAGCGTTCTAAAGATATCGTGCAGAAACAAAATGGTCTACCGTTTTACTATTTGTGGTAACTTTGACCTTGACCCCACCCACCCCATATGCAATTCCAAGCGAGGTTACTATGTAAGGTATATATGTATCAAGTTTCATTAAAATATCTCAATGCGTTGAAAAGTACTTGAGGGGAAACCATTTTGCTATTTTTAGCAACGGTGACCTTGACCTTTGACCTCAACATTTATAGGGTTCTTCCTTTTCTCCCAAGTAACCAGTGTACCAACTTTCATGATCATAGGTCAAAGCGTTCTAAAGATATCGTCTACGGACAAACCTACCGACCGACCTACCGACGGACGGACAGGTGCAAAGCAAGATACCCCCACTTCTTCGAAGGGGGGCATAATAAATGTTAGAATTCACATTTTCTCGCTGTATTACGCACTTACGACATAAAATGCTACGCGCCTGGTCTTTCTCAAGACAATCGATAGGCAATACTCGTAAGAAACAATGGTAGTTTAAAATTGAATTTCATAATTCATAATTACATGATACAAAATACAAAGAATATATAGTACAGAAATAGTTATATCTTCAAACAATAATAATGAAACTGTCTGTTAATGTACTTCTAAATTCTTACTTCACTGTCTGCTGTTACTGTTATTTTTTGAATTTTTGAACGTATCCCAACTTTTTTAAAGATCTGCTTTTTCTTATTAGTAATTACATTTATATCTGATATTTCTTAGCACATCTGCTATTTCTTAATGCATCTGTCAATGATGTTTTTGGACACAAGTATTACTGCTGAAGAAATGACAATTAATGATTTACTGAATACTGAACGAATTACGATTTTGAAATGATAATGAACCATTACTTATACAATGAAATTTCAAATTTGACATGCACCATCACATTCAAGTACATAAACTACGAACAATATTCCCCATGTGCATATTCTGTTTTAAAGGAAACATATGAACTTTACAACTCTTCTCATTTAGCAGTAAATACCAAATTACATTCAAATCAATTTCACTTTCAGGGTAAAAATGTCTATCAAATCATTGTGGGTAAATTAAAAAAGATCATGATTGTGAGTTAAAGAACATAATTATGTAGATGATACAATGCACATATGAATGAAATTATGTGGTGTACAGGAATGAACAAGTGAGCAAATTAATGAAAATTTATAACAAAATTAAATCAATTTAAACATAAAAATTTATTAGTGAGATTTTATGTTAAAAAGTTTACTAATTCTCCATAAAATAGCACATCGCATATATAATGCATCTTACAAGAAAACATACAAATCCACGAGCAAATACAAAATGAATTAATGTGGTGTAAAGTGAATGAAGTGAGCAAATTAATGAGTTTATAACAAATTTCAACCAAATTAAACATAAATATTTATGAGCGATTTTATATTTACCGTATATGTTAATTAGTTCTGCACAAGATAGCACATAGCATACATAATGCATGATACAAGAAAACATACATATCCACGAAAATACAAATATTGTTTATGAAATGATGTTTATGAGATGAAAAGACCAATGTTGGGGATTCTACGATCGCTACGAGTTTACCAAACCATCGGCTGCTATTGACCAATTATATATTTCAAACATACCTGTTCAAAATCCAAATAAGGCTATATTTTACAAATATTCTCAAGTACACACTCACACCAATAACCTCGTATGAAACACAGGAACTGAATTTCAAATACTGGGTTCATGTAAATATCAGATATATCATACAACTCGAAACCCAAATATTCATCATTTCTCCGACCCCAAATATCTACATTTTCTTTCTTATATATATATACATGTTCTCCTAACATCTTTGCATAACACAAACATTAATATTCACAGACACTATAAATCCAAAGGTCCACTTGGGCATTCCCCATTAGCTGTCATCATCTTTGCTCGATCCTGCAGCAACATCTTTACTCGAACTACAAAGAAACAAGATTCTGTGTTTGATGGTGCTGGATAGCCCATTTCTTAGTCCAAATTAGGTCAGGGTCAACAAGAGGTTGGGTGATATGGGTGGATTGGGAACGGTCATAAGTAACAACTGCGTAAATATCCAAGTGTTGTAGTAAGTGGTGTTGGTGCTAGACGAAACGGTAAAATCTAGTTAACAAAGAAATGGCACTTTTGAATTATTATAAAATTAGGTCAAGGTCAAGGTGAGGTTGGGTGATATGGGTGGATAGGGAATGGTCATAAGCAACTACTGTGTAAGTATCGAAATGTTGTAGTAAGCGGTGTTGGTGCCTGACAAAACAGTAAAATCTACTTAACCTTGTCACAGACGGACGGAAGGACAGAAAAACGGAAGGAAGCACAGGACGATCATTACATGCCTCCTGTATCAAGATGCTGTGGGCATAAAAAACGTTAATAGTCATTACTGTAAACATTATTATACACAATAAGCCCAACTGGCATGGTTGGGGATACCATTTGTTTCCAGAATCTGGAAACAAATGGTACCTTCAACCATGCCAGTTGGGCTTATTTCTATGTTGACCAGCCCAGAGAGGCAGCAGGGGGGAACCCAAAAGGAGCAGGGCGCAGCACCCGGCCATTTGGCTCTGGATCTTTCCCTACCAGATATTACATGAAATCATAATTAAGACAGTTTGCAGTTTGTCAATTTTGAAATGGCAAGTTTCTATTACATGTACCACTCTGGAATTAATAACCCTCGGTCTTGATTGAAATTGAACTGTATGAACAATGATAACAGTGACAGTCAAACAAGTAAACTGAAATATAAGTGATTTGCAAGTACGCAAATATTACTGAGAGTTAAATGAGATTGGTGGATACAATATTTTCATTGAAAATACAATCATCGCAGGATTTGTTCAGAGGTTGTGGATGGGGGCAAGGTCAAAGGTTTTGGGGAAAATTATCGCAACAAATTTGGTGATAGGGAACAAAAACCCTGAAATGAAGTCATCTAATAGGGAAAAGTGTGAGGAGACTGTAAAGAAATTTTCTTGGGGAATAATGCATTTATTTGGCTACTGATATACAAGGAAACAAGCTGTGGATACACAGGCAATATGTTTCCAGTTATTAGACTACATTACAGATTATGTACCATTCTGTGAGGTTCTATATGGTACTTGTACTCAGAGTTCTCTGTAACGCATAATTCTGCGTATTTGTATGCATGCGTTAACAAAAAGGACGCCATAAAATTCAGATGAAGGAGTCCTGGACTTATGGTCTAAAATCCTAGCGAGAACTGGAGACATTGAAAACATGTATACAGATCTTGATGCAATAAAATTCAGATGAAGGAGCCCTGGACTTATGGTCTAAAATCCTAGCTAGAACTGGAGACATAGAGAACAAGTATACAGATCTTGATGCAATAAAATTCAGAGGAAGGAGTCCTGGACTTATGGTCTAAAATCCTAGCGAGAACTGGAGACATAGAAAACAAATATACAGATCTTGATGCAATAAAATTCAGAGGAAGGAGCCCTGGACTCCATGTTCTGAAATTGTCACAATAACTCTGGTATTTATTCTGTAATAAAACGTCAAGGAATCTGGATAAAAACTCCCAAACTTGAAAGTGCTGAAATTACCATGCCTGACAGCTCTTACATGATGGAAGTATACATAGGGAAGGAAGTTGGTCATAAATAGAGCCTTTTTAAATTAAAGCAATCTTCCCATATCATATAACAGTTTTCTGTCCAAATCTGGGTCTGGGCCAAGAAACTGTGACTAGTAATAGAAATTGTCAATTATCATTTTATAAAAATGAACACATATAACATACTACCTGTAGTCAACAGTTTATTTAGATTAGCTTGATCCAAACTGATGTAAAAGCTGTTAGAACTAGGTGGGAGTTAATACCATGGTTGGAATGGTCTGGAACCTAAGCTACCATACTTAGTCTAAGTTTTTGGACACTCCAAGTTTTCGTACACCCTCTTTTTTAGCTAAAATAGTTATTTTTTGTAACTCTTTATTTTCGGACAGTCAGCTTGAAACCCACAATTTATGACAATATATTTTCGAACACTGGTTTAAAGTTGGGTTTATTAATCAAACTCTGTTTATTTTGTTGTCTTTTGTTTTTGCTATTCTGTAATTTTACATTCAATGTTCTTTCATAAAAACATAATTAATTTAAAGTTTTAAAACCATACACACATTATAAATTACCATGCATGTGAAACATGTATTAATCCAATTTCTATACATTGAATTTAAAAACTTACCGAGCCAACATGAACATTTTCGGACACGAAAAAATTAATTATTTGTAAGTGTCAGAAAACATAAGAGTGATTACGGTATTTCAGGAAAACTACAAGACCTGCCCTAAAACAACTCTTTCATAACTAGCTTATTATGACACTAGTTTGATACAACTATGTAATTCTATGTCTAGTACATTCCCAATCAGACTATGCTAGGGAAAGATCTAGGATCACAAAAGGTACAGGGTGCTCCTGAAAAGGAGCAGGGTGGAAATCTGGACCAGTCTGTTGACATTTTCTAATACTTTTGCTAAATCCAGTGTATTTATTAGTCTAATGCTTGTAATTAAGGTTTTCAAGCATAGTCTATTCATTTGTCAATTAAATTTGGCAAAAATATCTTAAATTTTAAAAGATACTGAACATTTCTGTATTGACCAGCCCAGAGGGGCAGCATGGGGGAACCAAAAAGGAGCAGGGTGCAGCACCCTGCTATTTTGCTCTAGATCTTTCCCTACTATGCAAAACCCTAGAATGGAAAAAGCATTGCATAATGTATACCACACAATCAATGTTAGGGAAAGATCTAGAGAATATCTTTTGAAATTCAACATATTTTTGCATTATTTTCATCTACAAATGGTTTATTACATACTGTGCTTAAAAACCTAAATAAGAAGCATTAGTGATAAAAAACGTGAATTTAGCAAATTATTAGAAAATAACAACACACTGGTCTGATTATCCACCCTGCTCCTTTTGCACCACTCGTGAAAATATCATTTTCTATGAACACTCGTGAAATAAAATACGACCTTACACCGAAATCAACAAATATGCTCTATATTAATTGTTTTGCTACAAATGATAACTTAGATTATGCACTATCTGGGTTTGGTGAAAACATTGCTAGGATTGTTTACAAAAATTCCAATATCTTGGTCAATTTTTGTCCGATTTTGGTCAATAAAAAAACACTGATTAAAGCCGAGATTTCAATTGATGCAGAATCCTGCTTTTTGATGCAAGCAAAATGCATTGCAATTTATACATTTTTGACTCTAGCAAGTAATCTGCCTTGCGTCATTTTAATACAACTATTATTTATTTGACAACTTCAAAAGCATAAGAAAATTATATTTATTTTATCTTATTTACGGTGTTTTATTGCAAAACATTCAAGTTCTGACCCTTTTATGAACCCAAAATACCATTTTCAAAGCATTAAATTTCTATTCAGAAACAAAATTCCTGTGCCTCCAGCATTTTGACCATGAATTTTTTATTTTGACCCCTTGAAATTTCAAGCTAGGGGTCAGTTGACAATACGGCCACATACCCTGCACTACTGGTCCCAGTTATTTCTACATCTGTGTTGGGTTCAGAGTTCTCCTTGTCAGGTTTTGACTTCCCGGGTGAAAGGAATGAGCCAATGCCTTTCTGCCAATCCGGCGTTGGTCGTGGACACGCGGGGTTACCACCTGCATACTTGGCTGCACCTTTACCAGTAGTGTAAATAAAACAGCATGCAGTGAGCAACAATTATTCATGACAGGTCTTAAATGTAAAAAATTTGTGGGCAATCATACAATTTGTGATAAGAAATATTAATTGATCAAATTGTTATAATTGACTGCCACTTCCGAAATGATTTCAGCAATAATTATCAGTGTCGAGAGTCAATATGCATTTTTGTACACAATTCTCTACACTCAATGTAGAACATTTCATTTGTCCAAGAAATATTTTTGCATCTTTTTTCTATCTGTAAAAAATGTAAACAATTATATACATTTGTAGCAATTGGCGAACGACAGCGTGAACATGCATTGTCCAGAAATACGTATACTTGTATGTATATATGTAAAACAGACAGAAATGGGACTTTGGTGAATTATTGCCCACCTGGTTCACTACTATTGTCATTTCTAAAGGATTGAAGCCTTTACCTGATGGTGATGCACCCACAGAACTTGAACTTGCACCGCCCAATGCTTTCCGTGGAGCATTGCCTCCAATAGCTGAAACATAGGGATAGATTTTGAAAACCCATTTTGCAAAAAAATATTCCTAGGCTAGTCACAGAGAATCAATGTGCTGCTGTCATAGATAAAAACAAGAGGGCCATGATGGCCCAAAGCCCTCACCTGAGAACTGGTACAGATAAAGACAATACTGTTATTACAGGTTTGAAAATTATGGTATCTGAACAATACGCCAGTGACTGGGAAAGGGTTTTTTCATATGAGATCATTTCTCATCTCCACAAAAATTTATGGGATTTCTCTGATTTTTATGGGATTTACATAGAAACAGAGAACAGAAACACCAGAGTTATTGCCCCTTGTTTGTGGAAAAAAACATCAACAAGTTATCAATGATTGCCTTGCACACATGATTTTTTATTCAATGTTGACCATTACACAGTTTGTGTATGACCATAAACATTGATTGATAAAATTTGATTTACAACAGTTGCAAACCTTGCATGAAGTTATTTGTACATGCAACATTGATGGCTTCAGAGCCTGCATTAACATCATTTATCATCATTGGACAAAAAATTATCAAAGAAAAAGCAAAACTTGACCTTATAGCACAGCCATCGCAATTATTGCATTGCAACTAGTTTTCCAAAACTGTCTGCAAAAAAGACGTCAAAGTCTACTGTTTCTGCATTTTCCACAACAGTTTTTTACTGTCACTGACTTAATGAAAAAGGGTCAGGTAAGAATATCGAGAAACATGATTTGAGAACCATTAGCAAAAACACCGCACATCCATTACCCAACTCGTACTTTAGTAAGCCCATTGCACTAACTGATGTTTTAAATCAAATTGATACTATCCCGCTTTGCGTACAGTGACTGGGAAACCCATGCGAAATGCGATATTTGCGCATATAATTAAGACAAATCGCAAAGAAATGTTCACTGATGCGATTTGACCTCGCAACAAAATTTTTGAGTATGAATCAAACAACGCTGCCGTACAATACACTGGTTTACCGTTTTGTCACTATGCGGTAGGATTTTATCCATAACATTTATTTGGCAGTCTAAAAATCAATATCAACAGACGCTAATTACAACTTGAACGGGAAGCGCGCGAGTCTGCGTGGTGTACTTGTCTCGAATGAAAGTTGGACGTTAACAATGTAATTGCCGTAAATCCCATAAAAATTAGAGGAAATCCCATAAAAATGCCCATATATTTATGTGCAGATGAGAAATTATCTCATATGAAAAAATCCTTTCCCAGTCACTGGCATACATGTTGGAAAAAGGCATTTTTGCACAGTTTTTGCCATAAAAAGGGGCAATAACTCTAGTGTTACTGGTGTGATCTGACCCAATAACAATCCCATCCTAGATTTTATGGTCATACACAAACTGTGCAAGTTTGGTTAAGACTGGAGTCTCCAGCGTGAGAATGAACCCAATTCTTGATGGGACACTGATGACGGACTACGCAGGAGAGGTCCCCTATACCTAGTGTTTTATCCAGGCCCTTTTTGCGCGTAGCGGCGCCATGCCCATTTTTTCAAGTGCCACTCTGCCGTTTTCAAAGGCAAAAGCCGCCACTTGCCCTAATCGACAACGATCATAATTGCCTCTTGACCACTTTTATCGGCCCTATGTCTGCGAAAAGGGCACCGACTGTTTTCTGTTATTATTGCTCTGACTGTGCTCCATTTATTGCACACATGCATTTCTAATCGATTTGATTAAATCGGTTACTGTGCTCGATTTATTGCTGACACACGTTTCTAAGCGATTAGATTCAAGCGATTACTGTACTAATGATTGTCAGCTTAATTCTTGAACCTGATTCTTAAACCGACCAAAGTGGTGACATTAAGGTCTAATTGATAATGCGTATACCATTAACTTAATGATACATAACGTAAACTCGTAGATTGGACAAATCCCCATCTCACTATCAGTGTTCTTTAAGGATTGATTTTTTTAATTAATACGATTCATTATTTCAATTGACAACTACTTTTAACACTGCGAAAATGTAAACTTACAAATAATTACCTTTAGTAGCTTAACTTCGGGTCAAATACCCGTCACCCGTAGTCGGTTTCTCTGTCTAGAGACTTGAGGTGTGAAAGGGAACCCAGTTGTATATTGGATACGTGTCAAATATGACTTACCTGTCAACACCTTTTGGGCCCCAAATGTCAAAAAAAAACACTAGCCCCTACAAACTATTCCCAGACGTGTCACTTAAAGATGGCCTAACACAGAAGTTTTCATTACAAATTCTATTTTATTTTCAAACTTTCCTAATCAAAACCTTACATACATACAGCCGTTCGTTTTTGTACTTATGTGTTAAATCGTCAGACAATAATTGGTGAAAAAGTTTTTTTGATTAACTTGTTGCTTATATTTGTGAAGACAGAAAATTCCGTCGTGCAAATGGAGGTTGGCACAAATTAGAAAGGAGAGTGTAAAAGTGGCAAAAAATACCATCAGTTTATTAAAATGTGTGCAGAGGACAGACGGAACTGAAAGGTAATCATATATTTACTATGAATATTTAGGTTAGTAAATATAAAGTATCGATCAATAATTACTAAGAATATAATTATGTGATCCACAGAATTTGCTTCCCAAATTTCTCCATACATTACGGACAATCAAGTTTATATTAAAACACGCCGCGTACTACTTACGTTATATAAAGAGAATTACATAAAATTAACGCGTTTGGGAGATACATGTATACAACATGTAATATGTTTTTCTCGTTGGTTTAATCCGTGTGAATATTGAATATTGCATGTGCCAAAACTTGTATTTGGTACAAGAATGTGCTAACATGCTTTAATGTTTTTTTTTTATATAAAATTTGTACATATAAATATGATACCCATAGACAACACACTGACACACATGTGCCATTTTAAAAGAACACAGTGCGCTAAAACGCTCTTTTTGAATATATTGCGCCATGCCATTCTGCCTTGCTGGATATTGCATGTGCCAAAACTTGTACACTACTATACCAATACTAAACAAGTGGGCCATGATGGCCCAAAGCGCTCACCTGAGAACTGGTACAGATGAAGACCATACTGTTGTGACAGATTTGAAAATTAAGGTATATGAACAAGACACAAAGGGGGGTGGGATTAATTTGATTCAAAACATCGGATAGTGCAATGGGCTAACTAAAGTATGAGTTGGGTAGTGGATGTGTGGTTTTATTGCTTATGGTTCTCAAATCATTTTTCTCGATATTCTTACCTGACCCTTTTTCATTAAGTCATTGACAATTCTGGAACATGCACAAACAGTAGATTTTGATGTCTTTTTCGCAAATAGTTCTGGAAAACTAGCTGCAATGCGATACTTGCGATGGCTGTGCTATAAGGTAAAGTTTAGATTTTTCTTTGATAATTTTCTGTCCAATGATGATAAATGATGTTAATGCAGGCTCTGAAGACATCAAAGTTGCATGTACAAATAACTGCATGCAAGTCTTGCAACTGTTGGAAATCAAATTTTATCAATCAATTTTATGGTCATGCGCAAACTGTGTAAGTTGGTCAACACTGAATCAAAAATCGTGTGTGCAAGCCAATCATTGATAACTTGTTGATGTGTTTTTCCAAACACAAGGGGCAATAACTCTGGTGTTTCTGGCTTATATTCTACTTCACCTGTAGTCTTACGTTCATAGACAAACTGTACACGATTGGTGAAGATTGGATTAAAAATGAAGTTTCTATCCTGAATAATGTCCATTTTTGAATATTTTTTTCACAAGGGCAATAACTCTGGTGTTTCTCGTCCAATCTTGCTTATATTCGTCTTCACCCTCAATCTTATGGTCATAGACAAACTGTGCAAGATTGGTCAAGATTGGATGAAAAATGAAGTCTCTATCCTGTATAATGTTCATTTTTTGCATATTTTTTTCACAAAAGGCAATAACTCTGGTGTTTCTGGTCCGATCTTGCTTATATTTGACTTCAACTGTAATCTCATGGTAATAGATAAACTGTGCAAGATTGGTGAAGAATGGATGAAAAATGTCTCTCTCTATCCTGAATAATGTCCATTTTTGTATATTTTTTTAATAAACAAAGGGCAATAACTCTGGTGTTTGAAACACGATCTGGCCCATTTTTTTAGGTCTGCTGAGATCTGATGGGCATACACAAACTGTGAAAGTTCGGTTAAGTTTGGATCAAAAATAAAGTCTATACGTTGGAAAAGGGCACTTTTGCACTTTTTTTTGTATGAAAAAGGGGCAATAACTCTGGTGTTCCTGATCAGTTTGGGCCCAATATTGATCTCGTCCAAGATTTTATGGTCACACACAAACTGTGCAATTTTGGTCAAGATTGAATAAAAAATGTAGTCTTTATCGCAATAACGGTCCAAATTGTTGACGGCACCTTGACGACGGAAGGACGGACGCTGCCGGAGAGGTTCCCTATACCAATAGCTCACCGAGCACTTCGTGCTCAGTTGAGCTAAAAATGCAAAGGTGTGTAGGTTTAAATTGTTTGTGCATCCAAAATGAGTGTCACTTTACAAATATTTATTGAACATTAATTAGGAATGGTTTATCTGCCTAGATATGTAACTATTATTGCAATCAGTTCACAACAACAGTCTAATTTCGGGACTAGTCTAATTCATGAGACATGCCGCGAATTTAGTGTTACTTTTTATATAGGGCTAAATTCGCTGGAACGTCGCATCGCCCAAAGACCATTTATGTGGTGGAAACCAAAAATTTTCCATTATTCGCAACAACAGAGTTATCTATAAACGTATTTTATTTAAACAACACCTAAACTGATTAACATGAGCCGAAATTTACCTAATATATGCATTTAATTCCGAATTAAACTTGTGTATACATCTATCACATGTATGTAGAAATTCCAAAAATTGCAGCCTCGTTTAGCACTTAAACCAGTCAGAGTGAGGCTATCCTGATACCTACCAACAGTATGACGTAAAACTTCTACAGCGTAGCAGAATATCGATTAAAGTTTACACAAAGGAGGAAAGTGAGATTCTTTTAAAATGCAATGGTGTGTAGGTTTAAATGGCTCAAGCATACATAATTAAAGTGTTTTCATACAAATATTTATGAAAATTGAAACATTAATTAGGAATGGTGAATCTGTCCAACTTTTATAATCCGTTCACAAGAACCATCTAATTTCAAGACGTGAAAGTAGGGGTAGTTTCCACTTGAGCGATCCCCGGAAATCAGTCTTCGACGTTAAGCGGTGGACTGTGGGACTGTGGACCGAGTCCACCAAATTTTCGCTCGGTCCAGCAAAAGTTGCAAGTAAACTGGACCGACAGTCCAGCAAAGAAATTTCCCTTGATAATTTGGAAACCAGAAATCCATAAAAATGTTAAGCCAATACTTCTCGGTAAAGCGAAAATCGGCTTATTTGGATTCATACTTTTACTAGATGATGCCATAAAATTCAGTGTCAGATTGGCAACCATTTCCGCTTGCGTACGCATGTTTTTCTAAAACAAAGAACGCCTACTCAGCAATAAACGCACTCTCCTTCTGCATCAGTGTGTCAATTATCGATAAAATCTGTAAACAGGAGGAGCTAGATTTACTACAGTCACACAGTTAGCCAATGAGAACGCATAAAATTTCCAAAATGTAGATGAGCATAGTCGATATAATGTTTTATATCGCCCTCATTGTTGGTAAAGGTGAAGTAATTTGTAACACATTTTTTGAGGTATGCACGTTGTTAGCTGCGTGTTTGTAACACCCACATAATAAATAAAATACTATATACTAAAAGAAGTCAGTATATTATTGTTTGCAAAATGTTTACTTAACATATGAAATAAGATGTTGACAAATTGTGTTTGCAGACTGCATAGAATTTTAGTGTGTAATGTCAAAGGTATGTCTTTATTTGTTTTAAAAGAAAATACTGCTACGACTACGTGTGTTTTCGAATAAATTAGCTACTCAAAAGTATAACTACATTGATTACACCCAAAAACTTATGCTGCCACATTTTAACGAATGTTAGCAAAAGTTAAGTCAGTGAAAGTAAACATGTTTTATTACTCAAGAATGGATTTTTTAAAATAATTTTTGGACACAAAGCATTTATCGTTAAAGGAGTGGATGGGGAGGGGTGATTTGGTAACAATTACTGGGACCCCAACTCTTAGGGAGTCCATGTTCTGCAATCCTAGAGAGCGGAGCAGTTTCTATTTGATCTGCGCAGTCGAGTAAATTTCGGCCCCCATACCAGCTCGGCCATTTGGGCCAGTACTGAACTCAAATAGACTGAAACGAAATATACACCCGGTATTTGATTTAACTGGTGATCTTGTATTAATATTCGCCATATTTTTATTGAGGGTAATGTAATAAATACATGATTCATTTTAGAATAAGTCTGAAAACCATAATTTTTTTTTTATATAAAATCATTGATATATATATATACGTTAGAGTGAATGAAAATCTACAAAAAAAATGTGGTCCACTAAATTGTTGTATGGTCCGGTTGATTTAGCTGGTTTGGTGGACCGACTGTCCACTGCTTTTAAAACGTGAATATTCGTGAATAAAAGCTATCAACAGAAACAAATCTGAATTCACAACTATTATGTTATAATGATCAGATCTCATCATCTAACTATAAGATTACATGTAAAATCATTAACAAATTAGTCACAGTTTAGTCAGAGTTAAAAATAGTGAGACTCTTCATAGGCCTGCTTTGCAAGCTTCAAACTTTCTGCATATTCTATGTTTTTCAAACTGCTTTTCACACATTCTTTCACAGCGATTTTTTTTGTCCAATTGGGAAAAGTACCTGTACCGGTCCAATTGGGAAAAATTGAGTCGTGAAAACCTCAAATTGGGAAAAATCGAGTCGTGAAATCCTTAAATTTGGAAAATCGCGTCGTGAAGTTTGGGTCTTATTGAATACATCATACTGTTCATACTTAATTGAACATACCCATTAAAATAATCATTTGCAGGCATGCCTTAATGACCATTAAGTAATAAAGTTGATATAAATAACAAAATATTATAAAGAACACACAAAATCAATAACTAGTTGTTTTAATCTCTTATAAAGCAATGTCTCTCTCTTTCATTTTTTTGAAAATTTCAACAATCTTTGATGTTTGATCATCACTCAGTTGCTCGCATCCCTCTCTGCACAGCATCATTAGTGCTGTCAATGTGTCCTGAGATAGACGGTTTCGATTGGTTCTGCAAAGATTGTTCATTAGACTGAACACCCTCTCCACAGAGGCAGTGCTGGAGGGCACAAGTCTGGACAGCAGCAACAGCTGGTACATGCAGGGGTAGGTTGTCCTAAGATGTTCATCCCCCAGCATCTTCTGCAGCAAGTCCACAGGTGGATTGCTGTTTCTGAAAACAGAAATAATATAAAACTATATGTTTAGGTCTACCAGGGTCTAATTAGATGATATATGATCATGGAGTGTCTATGAAGGAGAGCTGGAACAATTATGTATTTTAAATAATAAATATTTTTTAAATATTATGTAAGATGCATGCATTACAAACAATTTCATTTATATAAACATGATCTTGAGAAGAATAAATTGTATTGAGAGAAAGAAAAGGAAAGCAAGCAAACTCTGAAACAGTAGCTAACTAAGAACTGTATAAACCATACATAAATAAATCTGGAATACTAGTCTAAAATGAACAAAAGCTAAATAACAGCAAACAAGTAAGTTCATTTAAGTGTGTGAATCATTGTTTCCTCTGCCTTTCATTTCACAGATTTTTTGACAGTTTTATTAAAGTTTACATCATGTATGATGTTGCTTTAAACATAAGCAGTATTTGTATAACTTAATTGAAACTTGTATTTTGCAAAAATCATACTAATAAATTTGGGTAAGCACAGAATTTAAATCAATGTAATCACATAGAAAACAGACCTTTTGGAACTAAACAATCGGAATGGTCACAACAGAACTGTCCAAAACATCAACCAATACCTATGCATGAACATAACATATTTAAAGCCGTCAAACTCTGCAAGGGCAGTAGCCTTGTTGAACAATGGTGGGCTCTGCGATGTTTGACCCTTGTAGGTGTCTTCTTTTTGAAGCCCATAGTGTGAGGTCAAGTTCTCAATTTTCGCCTTAATAAAGTTAGTGTTCTTTGTAAGGATAATCATCTCAGGCCTTTCTGTCTCTAGGTAACTTAACTAATTTAAATTATTGATGACCATAATTAAAAAAAAATCTCAAAATTAAAAGTAATATAATTTGTAAATTAAAGTACCAAAGAATGAAATAAACTGTATATCTTTACTATTCTTCTGTATGTTCTTAATTTCAGGCAAAGCCAGTTATACCTTTCCATAGTCTGATTCTCGCAGTTCCACAATGGTTTCAGGCAGATTTGTCAATGTGAAGACTGAGAAGGCTTTCAGCTCTGGCGACATGAAGTTGAAACCGCTATCTAGTTCTTCTAGGAGTTTGTTGACCATAGGGATGGCAAGCTCCTCCACTACCTGAGTAGGGGTGTAACTGTCCTTGTCTCTGAAAAGAAATAATTGTTAAATGATCACAAACATTAATCAACTAATGTATACAACATGTATGTCAATCACATTGATAAGCAAATATTTCTGTAAACTACCTTAGTCTTCTTGAATAAACTGTTCGTTGATCAATTTCTGCAAAGAGGGTGCTCATGCGCGACAGATATAGGTCATCTTCCACTTCCGGAGGTTGTAGGCATGCCCTGAATCTCTGGGTTAAGATTTCCAGGTTGTCTGTCAACTCCTACAAGAGAATCAGGTACAGTATTGATATTATTGCAGTCTTTCAGCTCGAAATAGTATGAAGCTTATGTTATAATTATGATAAAAGAAAATGCACCTTACACTATAAAATACAGTGAAGATCAGTTTGTCAGATGAACCTTTAAATGAATTCGCTTTTATCATAAAACAAATCGTATCTACTACCTTTAATTTTCTTGTCACATCTGAGAAATCAATTGCAGAACCCTGTAGAAACTTGCAGAAGATGTTCACTGGCTGGAGCATATCGCACATGACCAGAATAGCTGCCACAGTGTTTTTGCTCGTGATCTTGTCTCGAATGGCAACAATCTCAGGCTCTCCTTTTCTTTCCAGAAGCTCATCAAGTGTATCAATGATCTGCAATTAAACAAAAGAAATATGCCTGAAAGTGACTTAAAGTATCCCCACACCACTTTGAAGCAAGCATAGCAAATGACATGCCTATGGCTAAGTTTAACTCAACTCATAACTCAAGAACATATTGATCCCAGTGCATGAAATTTTTTAAATATATCTTGCGCATCTACACTTCATGGCAATGACATTAGAGTTTAAATTATATCTATTATAAATTTTATAAGAAATTTAATCTACAACCCGATAAAAAGTATATGCAGACGAACAAACCAAACAGCTGACCGACAAGCAGCAGGACTAAAAAAATACCCCAGTGTCAAACTGCATTTGCATGTTTAGAAATTATAATAGCCTAACTGTAGATTGTGAAAGGAATGTATTAACTTTTTAAAAGCTAATAAGGTCAATTGTCAAATATCTAAGATAACTTTTGACAATATTGTTTCAGATGTTAATATAATAACATATTGAACTGTTTCTTGATTTTTAAGTTGAAATCAATACGTCATCAGAAGTAAAATGTGTAGCTACCTGGACATATCGATCTATGAACCTCCTACAGGCCACGCCATGAGACAACCATCTAGTAGCTGCTGCTCTGACCAGCACCAGCTCTTTGACATCATATGAAGACTGGACATCCTGAGTAACAAAAACATTATACAACCTTGTGCAAAATGTTATACAAGTAAATTATCATATTTGGTTTGTTGTTCAAGAGCCACTACTTGAATACTATTAAATTGTTCATTTGAAGTATAAAATTTATATTCAAAACGTTGCCCTGTCATTTAGAGTTCAATAAGGAAGCTAAGCATGATTATTTTAAATTAAAGTAAATTATTTATTTAGATGGCCAGTTAACAATGAAGAAACACATGCATTTAACAAAGAAAACACACTACCTTGAACACGGCAAATTTCTGGGGTGAATACTCGAACAACTTGTAGACTGAAAGCAGGACATAATCCACCTCCCCGAGAACTTCAAAGTGTTTCATCAGGTGTTTCACGCAGAGAGCTAGTTTATGGTTTCTGCAGTTGACGTACTGGGAATGAGGAACCATATTCCTGAAACGTCTCTGCACACCTGTCATAAAAAAGCATAATGTTATGCATTTAGATGGTGTTAATTGAATTCAATGCAGTTGAATGTAAAACAATATTTTAAAATTGCATTTAAGAATCATAATTTAATCATGCAGGACTGTAAACAGAGCAAAAATTAGAAATATTATTTTTCATTTTATATTTAGTTGAGAAAACTATTGATATATACCATTCTGCTCTCCACTCATGGTATTGCAGCCGTCAAACCCTAGGAACATCACCTTGTTGATATTGATATCCTTTGACTCCAAAAAATTGACTAATGCCTGAGTGAGAGTTTCGGCATCTCCCCGTTTGACGTTAACAAGTCCAACAAAGTGGTCTTCCACATTGTCGCAGTCCAGGTAGCGAATGAGAATCGCCAATTGACTGCGACCAGCTTCGTCTGTAGACTCGTCAGCTAGCAGAGCAATGTAGTCACTTGTCCTAATTTTATCAAGTTGTTCTTGTTCAAAGTAGGAACTGAGTGCAGAAACTATTTCTGTAATGGATGTTGACGAGGTATACATGGGAGAACTTAATTGCTTATAATCAGTTATATTGCCACAGTTTGCTTTGGCCATATGCTCTACGAGATCAGGAATGCTATCCAGCGCCCAGTGATTGCGCACAACAAGGTTTGCAGTGTTAATCAAACATGTGATGTATTGTCTGTTTATCTTTATTTCTGTTTCTGAACTGTTTTTACCCTTTTGCCTCTGTAAAAGTTTGGGAATAGTTTCTGTCTCTACACCCTCTTTAGCCTTCACATACCTGCTGAGGCTGTCCTTGTGTAATTGGGTTTCCTCATGTGCAGTTAGTTTCCGAACAGGATGATCCCCAAGGACAGTGCCTGTTAAAAAAGGCGATGGTACACCACGGGCTACCTGTTTTGGTCCAAAAATTTCACAATACTTGCACAAAAAGCAATTTTTGCTGCTGCTAAAATATAGCCAATCATAGTTCCATTCATATTTTGCATTGATTTTAATTTGCTTTTTGGGGAGTGGGGAAAGTGTGGAAGGTTCATTTTCAATTTTTTGGGCAATCAACATTTCAGATGAAAATATTTCATGGCCAGACTGGGATGTATCTTCAACTTGACTATCACCAAAACCACTTTGAGTTGATACTGATTCAGAAGCCTCAGGAGCCTGGTTAAAATCGGCCTCAATAGATTGATTTATTTCAGTATCAGGGGTCTGGTGTAACTCGGCCTCAACGGCCTGGTATGACACTGTCTCGGGGGCCTGATTTGACACGGCCTCATATCCACCAGCCTCAGGGGCTTGGTTTGAAATCTTGAAACCAAACTGCGTCAGTGGAAGGGATCCACTTGCCTGATGACTCTTTTTAAGTTTTTTTGCATAATATTTGCTATTATGACTCATTTCAAATTACGATCAGGTTACAAACCGACGTAAAACAGAACGCTGGCTGCCTGACAACAGAACCGGAAACAGAAACGACTCTATTGATTGAATGCGCTGAATAATATAACCCGAAATTAATCGAGCGCGTGGTTACACACAACTATACGATTTTCTTTGTTCGCTCGCCGAAAGTTCGGTTTTGTTACGAAATTTTCGATCGTTTTGAACAAAATTCGGACGCCGATTGGGATTTTTTTCAGATGCCGATTGGGAATTTTCGCATTTTCGCTCGATTGGGAAAGTACCGTTTACCGGTACTTTATAAAGAAGGAAAAAAATCGCTGTTTCATACGACATTAAGCTATGAGGTCTGGAAAGTTTGTTCACATGATTATTTTCCATATATTCTTTTTCTGATGTCTGTTTATTTGATAGATCTTGCTAATTTAAATTATATACTTTCTTAAAACTTGGGATCACTAATGTCCGCCATGTTGGAGAAATTGCCAAATAGAACCTGTTTTGAGCAGTTTGATTGGTTCAGACCACGAAAACAGCCAATCAAAATCAGTTTTAAGTATAGCTGTAAGCCATCAATATTAACACAATGAAGATAAATAATCATAAAGGAAAAATATCGGAGATGTCTCAATGATAACAGACTTGCAAGGCTGGCTATCACCTTTGGAAAATCACTTGCCCGCTGCAATTTTAACCCGGCACGGGCAAGCGGGCGCCCGTTTAAGTAAACCCCTGAAATGGCGGATGATTTAGTAGAACGCCAGTTAATTGCAAAAATATGCAAATGGTCAATAAACGTTTCACAAAAATCACGATATTGGGGGTATTTTTGTGTTTTTCGGCCGATTTTTCGAAATCGCACCACTAGCGCGGCTCTCTCTATAGACGCACACTTGGTCCTTAGTTACGTGGAATATGTATAGCATAAAAGTGGAAGTGTTCTGAAAGAAGCGATAACACCCCTGTCGGAACAATATAGACAAAGAAGGAAAACTTTCCACCACAGAAATGTTTGCATTGGGCTTACAAGTGAAGCTAATTTCCGGACGTGAAAGTTGCGATTAAAATCGTGCTACATATTTACAAAGGTCTGTCATTGAGTTTAGGGTCACACAAACAATAATAATTAATAACTCAATAAGAGAATACTAATCGCAATTGCAATCAGGAAGGCGAAATCCGCAGCATCAATTTGCATCCAATTTACTTTGACAGTCCAACTTCCTAGTAGTTTTCACCTTTTCTTGAGCCAGACGATCCACCGGCGTCTGCTTTGGTTCGCACCATTGTTTTTTCGACAAATAAAACGATAACAACACAACAACCCTCTTGTTTGCAACTTCGCGCGTTTTTAACGGTCTTGTTTTTCTTCACGTCGTAAAATTTACTAAAAGTCACGGCTAACTAACACTAACATCGTTCATCTGTCTCAAGTTGATTCAAGTCAATATTTGTTTATTGTCGACACATATGATATTCTGATAACCAGGGTCCCTGTGATAACACATATAAACGTAAAACATAAGCTATGTATGGTGGCATAGAACTGCCTAACGATAACCACTTAAGGTTCGCGAAAATATTCGTGTGAACTACTTGGCGTTCGCGAACAGATTCGTGTTACTACTTATGTATCATGATATTTATGTGGATATTAAGATAGCGTTTGTTTTGTTATACTAATTGACCTGTAAGTGCCCAGGACTGGCGTTAGATACATTTTCTTGGGGTTGCGAGGTCTTCCGAATCATCTTACTAACACGAATATTATCATGATAATTATCATTCAACGCTAATCTTATCTAGTTAATATTTGCGATACCACTTAATTTTCATGTATCGCAAATGTATTCGCAAACCAGTTCGTGTTGCCAGTTATCTAACACGAATAGTATCATGATAATTATCTTACAACGCAAATCTTAACACGTAGATATTCGCGATACCACTTAATTTTCATGTAACGCAAATGTATTCGCGAACAGGTTCGTGTTGCCAGTTATCTAACACGAATACGAATATTATCATGATAATTATCTAACAACGCAAATCTTAACACGTTAATAATCGCGATACCACTTAATTTGTGCACGAGGTCTTCCGCATTATCTTACTAACAAGAATATTATCACGAAACTTATCTGAAAACGCGAATTTTAACTATATAATATTTGTGTTACCACTTAATTCGGCGCGAGGTCTTCATTATCTTACCTACACGAATATTATAATGATAATTATCTGACAACGTGAGTCTTAACTAGATAATATGCGTGTTGTCACATAATTGGTGAGCGAGGTCTTCCGAATTATCTTACAAACGCGAATATTATCACGATAATTATCTTACAACGCAAATCTTAACACGTTAATATTCGTGATACCTCTTAATTTCATGTATCGCAAATGTATTCGCAAACCAATTCGTGTTGCCAGTTATCTAACACGAATATTATCATGATATTTATCTTACAACGCAAATCTTATCTAGCTAATATTCGCGATACCACTTATTTTTCATGTATCGCAAATGTCTTCGCAAACCAATTCGTGTTGCCAGTTATCTAACACGAATATTATCGTGATAATTATCTTACAACACAATTTTAACTAGTTAATATTTGTGATACCACACAAGTTCTTATTAACTGAAATTCTAATGTCAGTTCTGGGCAGTTTCAGGCCTGTTTTTCATTAAGCAAATAAATAGAGAATACATGGTTGGTGTCGGGATGGAGAAAGTTTATCGGATGAGGCTTAGAAAATGAAAATAGGGCGAGCTTTGCTGACGACATTAATATTCACGAGCAAGAATTAGTATACAGTTGCCACTATAAACCAGACATCGATTTTTGAAAAGTTGCATTTCGTCATTCGGTTTAGTTTGAAGTTTACACAGTGTACAAACTAGGACGCGAGTGTGTTGGAATTTAAAATAAAAGCAATCGGAATACAATAATTAGTGTTTCAGTGTTTTGGATGGATTATGTTAATAACATTTAAATCAAAAAGTGTATGGAATATATGCCTGGAATTGAACCGGTGAGATGAATCCTATTTTAATTTCAATTTTCTAGAATGTACTCAGATTGTGGGTGGAGAACATCTTGACGAACTTAAAGATTTTAGTAATTTATAGATCTACTCTTCGTTCAGTTTTAATAACATTTCAACGAAAATTTACATAAAGGGTTATTTCTTTCTTGAATAAATTGTATCTTTGTTGTTGATTGAAGAAAATCTATTAAGAAAGAATAACCCGCTTACATCAAGTGTTTTCAAATGGAATGGAAGGAAGATGTTGTTTACACCTTTATCGATTATGCCATACATGTGCGGATTAAAAACTCATCATGGAAGCTAGGATCTCTGTAAAACTAGACAACACGACGTTTTTATCAATGAAAAACTGGGGTGAGTACAGGTGTATTTCACTTTTTGCCTAGTCATTTTGGACGATGTTGCTATTCGGCGCGTAGGAATACACTACTAACTGGATAAACATTGCCACTTCCTGTTGACTGGAGATAGGAAAATGTGTGTGTGTTACATTTTTATCGAGTGCACCGGGATTCTCTCCCATATGGCCATCGCCCCCAGAAGACTTGTTAGTTGGGTTACGAGGGATAGTGCAAGATACAGGAAACGCCCCGTTCCAGAGACGACCATGGGTCTTTTAGTGCCCGGTGTGAAGCACCTAGTACACTGCACCTCGGTTTAACGTCTCATGCGAAAGACGAGTTAGTAGGTTAGTGTGTAGCGGGGGCTCGAACCTGCGACCCTTGAGTTGTGAAACCAGTGCGTTACCACTAGACCACGGATCCGCCACATAGGAAAATGTATACGGTCACCCCTTTATTAGGTCAAGGTTGCAGGTAGAAATAGCATAAATATGTTACGTCGAAAAAATTCTCAAACACTATTAACATAAATAACACGAAACTTAAGTGGTAACACGAAAATTTTCGCGAACCTTAGGTAGTTATCGTAAGGCAGTTCTATGCCACCATAGCTATGTATAGCTTTTTACTGGCTTTTTACCGACATCTGCTTCAGGTGTCAACAGCAAGCACTATTGACTAAAATTTCAATTGACATGTATGCATATAAATTACTATTAGTGGCATGTGTGTATACACAAGTTTGTTTAAAGGGGGCTTAGAATAACATGCGTGGCGTTCTTCGTCTGCCACCAGTTTACCGAGTTAAGGTACAGTATAACTTTTTCCAAAAAAAGTTTCTAGTAGATCTAGTGTTTTATTGCAT
The DNA here is from genome assembly GCA_027627225.1 of Congeria kusceri. Taxonomy (NCBI): domain Eukaryota; kingdom Metazoa; phylum Mollusca; class Bivalvia; order Myida; family Dreissenidae; genus Congeria; species Congeria kusceri. Next base: position 36,017,357 of record CM051033.1, read on the forward strand.
GTTAAAGGGACTTGTTCACAGATTGTCAAAATGACATTTTCCCAACTTTTTGTCACAGATTCAAAAAATAAAAGAGCACTGTACACCAGGGAGCGAAATGACACTAATGGCGTAGACTCATTATGAAAATACAGTTTCGTTTATGAATAGTGAACATTTGAAATTGATAAAATTATAAAGCGTTACAAACGCCAAACGATTGAATAATTTGGAATGTTTCTGTTGTTTCCGTTAAATTTTGTAACAACACGTGGATCACTTATATCAAGTATTAAACGCAGGCTTCTTATAACAGTCCGGATGGCCGAGTGGTTACGGCGATAACCTTTTAATCCAAAGGGCACTGGTTCGAGCCCCGATAGGGACAAACTTTTTTCTTTTAATTTCTCTTTTTTAATTCTATTCTTGTTATTATAATGGAGCTCTAGAGTTCCGATGTTTAAATCTAACAATTTAAGGCATTTAATGACACACTTCAAAAAATGTCCCAATCTGTGAACAAGTCCCTTTAAGACTACATGCAGTGGAAGACGTAAAGTTCGCATCATCGGGCGACCTTGGCCAGCAATCTACGTATTAGTAATGCGTACAGGGTGGCCAGTGAAATTACAAAGTAAAACTCCCTGATATTTCCGTGACCAAAATATGTTTTTCCCTGACATTTGTTTTACGATTCCCAACACAATTAGTGCAGAATGGTTATTGTACATGTATACGCAAATACTTGGACACTTGTCCCTTTTAATCCTTATTAACTGTATGATAATAGTACAACAATATACTGTAATAACTTTATTGTTTCATTTCACACGAGTATATTTATTTATAAGATTCTGTAGTTCGCTTTCCCACATTGAAATTTTTCTTTCGCTTTTGGTCAGATTCCCCGAAGTTTTCCTGATTTTTTTTAAAAATGTTTAAATTCCCTGAAGTTTCCCTGCAGCTATTTTTTCACTTGTACAGTCTCAAGTTTTCCAGTAAGCCACTCTGATCTAATGCGCTGTACGTGATATGTGAATATTTTAGCAGACAAGGTGATTGGTGGACAGACACCCAAACGGACAGAGAGCAACTGACATAATTAGGTTGTATGTAACATGTGGATTTTCAATAAAAAATGCTAATTAAATGACAATAAAGAAAGTGACCAAGGACAACTAGAAATTAGCACACACAAAAACATGATGATGATGTTGAAAATTGTGATGCTTAAGGACTCATAATGTCTCGTATTTCTATATAATTAGTGTGATTCCGCTGCTTTTACACCGTTGAATTTTGGTCATGTGTAACAAAAAAGTTGTCAATTTGCCAATCTGTGGATACGCCAATCGGATATCCATGTTGCAATCATGAGTCCAGTGGATTTGTCCAGCTAAATGCCCTCTTTAATGTAATGTTTCCACTTTCATGACATTGTTAGTTCTAACTTCTAATTCCAATGCGATCATCACTATGCAGGGCCCTCAAGCTACGATTTTTGCCGCCGAATATCGGCCCCACTCCCACACCTGAAAAGTATGTTTTGTCCCCCTAAAAATGGAATAATTCCCCCTAGGAGGTCTGCAAAAAAACCACTACAAAAAAACCCAGAAAACCTAGTTAAGATGCCAATAATCGTCCGCATCATAAGTATAGCCGTTTTGGTCCAGATCTCTACATCGCTAATATTTCCTTGACACATCAAAGTGAAACAGTTTGACGTCATCAGCTTATATCGCGCGTGCCACCCATGACAACGTCCACTGCTGTGGCTTTAATTAGCAGCCAAATTACACGCTGTCCACGTGGAGGGTGTACACAGTACCTGTATGTCATAAATCAATACTGACCTATCTGAACGACAATAAGGTTATCGATACGGCAAAAGTATTTTTTTTTTTGTTTAAGAGGAAATGTTAACTGCACATCGATGGCGATAAAAAAAATTTGGTTGGTATGCGCTACGAAACTTTTTTTCAAAAGTAAAGATCTCACAGTTCTATACGCTACAAAGTTGTTATATGGCCATCAATGCACCCACGCTTTCCATGCGGCTGACGGGACGTTGTACATGTCACCATAATTTTCGCGCGCTTTTCTAGCCGAACAAAGGCTTTTCATGAAGTACATGTGTATTTTAACTGTAAATAAAATTTGCGTTTATGACATGTGAACAGAAAAATTCGAATAGGCGTTTCGCATTTCGATATAGTATATGTGTTGTGATAACTGATTTATAATTAAATACAAGGAACTATATAATAATTTTATATACAAATTTGGAATATTTTACATATGGATATAACACATTATGGATGTTAACAACTATGAAAAGGTGATTTAATTACATTTACTTTTTGAGACAGCGAAAATAGGCTTTTATTTACATGTATATGCACATGAATGATCTGACAAGTTATATCGTGATTGCGATCCATGGACCCCGCGAATCACGATATAATGGAGTTGTAGTGTATTTCCATTTTTCGTCTTTTAAATGAATACATTAAATTAATTAATAATTTAAAAAGCGGGACTGCAAATTACTTTTACAAAAAAAATGTGTTGCATATTGATATTAATTACATTAGTTTCATATCTCCGTTATAAAATCGTGCTGGGCTAGAAAAACGCGCTAACTATTTATTAACGCCGGCAAAATCACAAAAAAAACTCGTGGAAATGACGCGTGTATAGTTGCAATGTAACATGTATACCGCAGCCCAGTCCAAATTTTAAGCGTTATCGCTAGATTCTGAGCTATGTTTTTTTTTTTGTGCTAAAAATAATCAAAAGTATATTTATAGGAGTTTCATTTGCCGTAAAGATTACATGACGTTTTTACCAAATGACAATTAGACGCGAGTTTGTTCGGGTTGAGTCAGTTTTCAAATCAGTTAATCTGTAAAAACTTCCATATTAAAATATTCCCCCGGTCAGTCAAAATTCCCCTCCAGAGGGCGGTGGGCCCCTTCCCCCAAAACTGATTGATGGCCCTGCGATTGCGATCCATGGACCCCGCGAACCGCGATATAATGGAGTTGTAGTGTATTTCCATTTTCGGTCTTCGAAATTAATACATTAAATTAATTAATAATTTAAAAAGCGGGACTGCAAATTACTTTTACAAAGAATGTGTTGCATATTGAATTATATTAGTTTCATATCTCCGTTATAAAATCGTGCTGGGCTAGAAAAACGCGTGAACTATTTATTAACGCGGGCGAAATCACGAAAACTTGTGGAAATGACGCGTGTATAGCTGCAATGATACATGTATACCGCAGCCTAGTCCAAATTTTAAGTGTTATCGGTAGATTCTGAACTATGTTTTTTGTGCTAAAAAATAATCAAAGTTATATTTATAGGAGTTTCATTTGCTGTAAAGATTACATTACGTTTTTACCAAACGACAATTAAGTTTGTTCGGGTTGAGTTGGTTTTCAAATCAGGTAATCTGTAAAAACTTCCATATTCAAATCTTTCCCCGGTCAGCCAAAATACCCCCTCCAGAGGGCGGTGGGCCCCATCCCCGAAAACTGATTGAGGGCCCTGCTATGATTAAATGGACGAAAACGCTAGTAAAACATTTAGTATAGACTCTCATTAATACTCAATGGAAAGCACAATATAACCATTCAAGTGTAATGGGGCCCAAGAGATTCGGTTCATAGCTATGACCACACTCAATATGCATTGCCATATGTGTGTATATGTGTATTTCGAAGTTTATGAGGTCCTTCCACGCCCGAGGCTGCATTATGTGAGGACCCAGAGTGTGTCCCAGCACTCCTACCTAATCAACTTACTAGAGACTCACGAACGTTGGGAACTACTTTGCATCAAAGCTGCAATTTCCAGCTATTTATTTTTTACTGATATTTTAATTTTGGTGTGGTCTTGTGCTGTGGGGGGAAACCGGAGTACCCGGAGGAAATTCCCACCTGTCCGGTATGGTGACCACCAACCAAACTCATATGCGCCGGGTGTGGGAAGCGCACCCGGGACGCCTAGGTCAGATACGAGTGTACCAACCACTGCGCTAGCCGGACAGCCCCATGGCCATATTTCATAGCTTATATTGTATGTAGATCTACGTAATGGAAAACAGGACAACACAGAAAAGGATATATGGTTTATTACAATGGCTAATCAGTTGGATCATCATATGACATAATTGCACTGAAAATAAATCAGCATAAAGTGGCTTGGAATGATTAAGTTTGGGACATGACAAAACAAAATCTCTATACAAATATGAAATAAAATTGCAACGACATTCACAAATTTGAAAACCCAAATTCCAAGGATATGAACTGAAAGCAGTTTGAACATTTTAATTCAAGAAATTCAAACTAAAGCATTACATTATTTGGACATCAGAGAAGATACTGTCACCATTCAAGATGGCGAACATAAAAAAATGCCAATTACAAAGAGCAGCTTCACCTTTGTATATGAATTTTAATCACCATTTAAGGTTGAAAGTCACTGTACCAAACAATTAAAATTTCTGATTTATTGGCCTGGAATAGTGTTTACTTTATAACTGTAGTTTTCAATCTAACAAGCAATTGAAATGCATCTTAGTTCAATGAAGTTATTAGCAGTTACAAGACATACATTTGTTCTGACACAAAACTGGGCTGGCATTTATAAAGCATCATAGTCAAAAATTACATCTTAAAACCATGAATGTTACAGTTGGATTTTCTGACAAAGAAATGCATTGTTTAAAGACTTTGACACAGAAGTTGCAACACAATTCTAAGTGCAATATAGTGTTTCAAGCACAAATTCTTGTTTTGACATTTTCATCTTCTGAGTAACATAAGAATCTCTTGATGGGCCCAGGTCCCGATTACTGACATTGACAAGTGCATATCTTAAGTACAGACATAATACACATAGTAATAATTCAAAGAGCATCAACCCAACAGCTGGCAATCTTGTAATGTTAAACAATCACAAATTTCACAAAACTCTTTCCATTTAAAAACACAACAAAAACGGAATGATAAATTATGTATATAAATGATATATTATAAGTATAATCACACAGTAAAATCACAATAAGAAATGTATGCACAAAATCGATGTTCACAGAAAATCAATAAAATATGTTTGTTACTTTATTCCAAGCATATGACAGAAACATGTCAGTTTCAGCCGAGTCAGTAATTAATCAATTTAATTATTTCTATATTATATGTTTAGATGTACTATTTTTTATTATAAACATTTGGCAAAATCAAACATATATACAAATTCCCCCCCCCCCCCTCCCCCCCACTCTACTGTGAATCCCAAACAAAATCCCCCCGGACGAAATCCCTCCTGCTAATTTGTTCATACCCGGAAATAATCCATCCCAATAATTTTACACCCTGGACAAAATCCCCCACTGATAACAGAGATTCTTTATGTGTTTTATTTAAATTATATACGTGAATAATAATGCAACAATTACCAATCTCATTTAGATGCTAAATAGGGCATAAATATTTATATTACAACCTTTTATTTTTGCAAACAATTTAAATATTGTAAATATTGATGGGGGAGTGATTAGGTCCGAATTGTAAAATCAACCGGAGGGATTTTGTCCAGGTACGTACAAATGAGCGGGAGGGATTATGTCTGGAGGGATTTAGTCCGGATACCCTCTACTGTTGCTGTTGTGGGCTGGTCAACAATAAAGCTGACAATTTGTTGAATATATGTACATTTTTTGCGGAATATCAATGTAAAACAAAGTGGCTATGTCCGAATCCTTTATGGGAAGCATAAAAAGGAATAACCAAATATCTGTCTGATGTCAAATATTTTCCCTACTGATCATTTTATGCAGCACCCTTGTTTTTTTCTGATCCAAAGATTTTCCATGAATAGTTTACATACTAGTACTACAAAATCATTGTTATCCAATAAAAAGTGTATGCACATAATGTTAAAGTAATGTTCATAGTAACAAAGATATTGCACAATTACTTCATAAGAAACCATTTATGAAATTAAATCCCACAGTTAACGCATACAATACCCACCACCCCATTATACCAAAGTTCTGATTAATGAAAGAAATGAAATGCATTTGTTCACTTGCAACATACTGGTCTAAAATTAGGCAATTACTATATACTTAAGGCCACTATATGCGCAAAATATGGTTAAAGCTTGTTCCAAGTTCACATAGAAAGGATATATAATTCCATAAGTTTAGGAATCATTCGACCATAACATCATAATATAGGCCAGTCACATTGCTTATCTTTTATAAAACGATAATCTAACACGTTGATATGAAAAAACTAATCCAGTTTCTTTAATCAAAATTTAAAAAGTTTCCAAAACATTTTTTAATGGCCCTTACAATACTTTTATTTAATTCCATCTGCTTAATATACAGACGATTACATCTACTACCACAACAAATAAGTGTGATCCCTTTTTAGAGTACTGGTAACATAGAACTATGAATGAAAATCAGTTGCAAAAATGATTTTTTTTCAGAAGTGTTCATCATTTCTGAAAATTCAACAATTAGTGTTTTTTTTACAAGTGCTCATTAATTACAAAAATTCATATCTCTAAATATCACAACAAATATCATTCTGCATCAAATGAATGACAGGATGTAGACAAAATAACAACAAGAAGCTGTGTTCGATAAACACACATGCCCCCGGTTAGGGCTGGACAGCCCATTTGAATTATTTTAAGCCCAAAGTAGGTCAAGGTCAAAGTATGGTTGGGTGATATGGGTGGATTGGGAATGGTCATAAGCAACAACAGTTACTGTGTAAGTATCCAAGTGCTGTAGTAAGCAGTGCTGGTGCTAGAAGAAAAGGTAATATCTAGTTAAGCAAGAAATGGCACGTATGAATTATTATATTAAGTGTAAATTAGGTCAGGTCAAAGTGAAGTTGGGTGATATGGGTGGACAGTGATGGTCATAAGCAACAACTGTGCAAGTATGTAAGTGTTGTAGCAAGCAGTGTTGGTGCTAAACAAAATGGTAAAATCTACTTAATCTTGTCACTGACGGAGGGAAGGACGGACTGACAGACGGCCTGAGGGAAGGAAGGACTGACAAGACAATCACTATATGCCTCCCGCATCAATATGCTGGCGGCATTATTTTACTGACATACCTTATTGGCATTATTTGAAGTGTAAATTAAACAAAAGCTTGATTTAGATTAAATTCACAAGGAACCCACACCCTTTAAAGAGATTTTAGAACAAAATACAGTTTTTGAAATTACAATATTGGGCTGAAATGAGCTACCACAAAATTCAAGCTGTTATTTCGTCAATGCTATTCATTGACTGTCTATTCATATATTGCTAATAGCTGTACGTGCAATTCATCAAACAGTCACATTAACGGAAATTATATACTATAATTTTAACATGTATGCAACAATATTAACACAGTAATGACAAAGATGGGCTAAATTAAGCTATAAAAAAGCTGTTACACCCACGATGCTGTCAATTCAAAGTTTATCAAAATATTGCAAATATGTGACATCAGCAAAAAGGTCACATTTGAAGATATACCATATCTGCATTTATATTAAAACAATGATGGTGAGGATGGGCTAAAATAAAGCTTGCACGAAAAACTGTACACAAGCTGCTATACCCATGAGGTGGCCAAGTCTTTGTTCAATAAAAAATGGTAATATACATGTATGTAAATTAGCAAATATCACATTATAAACACATTATTAACAACGTCTAGCATAGTATCCTATATCCGAATATGTTAAAACAATAGGCCAAACTGCTTATACCAAGAAACAAAAATGCTGTGTAGACTCAAATGAGTGAGTAAAACATTTACGATATGAACCCAAGTCTAACTATGCCAGTTTAATGACCAAATTTAAAACACCTATCTCTCAAATATGGGCTACAGTAAATCAACATTAAAATACATTTTATTCTTTATTATGTATCAATAACAAAAACAAACATTCAAGAATGCCATAAGATTAATATTTTACCATTCCAAGACAAACCTATAAAATTTAACTAACTGTTGCCCACAACAAATTCTATCACACTTGTATACTAGTACTTAAAAATATTGCACATTATCTGCACAGAAAATACTAAGTCAACAATATTATACTTTGTTCAGATATTAATGCATTAACAAACCGTTGGCCCTTAACCATTGTTATTAGCACAAAGGTTTTTTAATTCTATTTCAAACTGACATACAAATCATTTTACTTTCTATGAATACTTTTGTTTGTTTGGATTTTTCGCCATATTCAACAGTATTTTAGTCATATAATGGCGGTCATTTAACCAACTCACTTTTCCTGGGTAAGCTGGTTTACCAGTACTGAGTGCACATACTTATGCAAGTAACTGACAACTGCCCTACTTGAATCAGAGGTTGGGGGAGAATGACCGTAGAAATAATTTCATGACCAATCCCCACACAAATTATGTGGCCGGGCTGGGAATCGAACCCGCGATCCTCGCATTTGTAGTCCAGCGCTCTACCAACTGAGCTAGCCCGCCCGGCTTGTATGAATACTAATACTATATAAATCTATAGAATATACCCATATTTTTATCTTTAACAGTATTTCATTCATAACAAAATGCATAAAATAAACTGAAACAAAATAAACTTACATATTGCACATACATATTATGGTTACTATCATTATGATCTACTGTGTATACAGGTTATATCCCTTTCCCCATTTGTATGAGAGAATTGACAAGAATTTACCTACTGTATAATATCTTTCTTTCCACGTTCTATATCAGGAAACACAGTAAGACCATACAAATTTGATTCTATGTTTAGCGTCCCCATGATTTTTCGAAACCTACCAGCCAGGCAGGAAAAAACAAGCCAATAAAAAAAAATTCGTTCACAACTAATTCATAGCAGTGGTACAAGCTAAAGCAAATGTTTACTTGCAGAACTGTTATATATCATCTTCATATTGGGAACTTATGAAGATGATATATAACAGTTTTGCTGTAATACAGTATTTCAACTGTGTAAATTGACTAGTTGCAAGCAATGTTTTACAAATGTTAGTAAAAACAACTAAAAGTCCTTTTTTTCCAAATTTGTTATACGCTTTCCAACTCAAATTTTCACATTTTCACATTGTCAGTTTTTTTTTCTTCGTTCAGGCATCCAAAAACCTACCAGCCCGAGGACGCTAAACATAGAATCAAATTGGCATGGCCTAACTACATGTACCGAAAATATATCATAAAATGTGACACCTTTTTAAGAAATGGAACAAATACCATGTTGCCAAACTCCATCCAATGTTTTCTGTATACATTCACATGTATCGCACAAAAACAAAAAGATCAATGGCAAACCGAGGGTTGAGCGTGAAAGTATTGTATCTGATATTGGAATGTTAAAGCAGATACAATAGTTTCACACTCAATCCTCGAAATGTGGAAAACAAGCAACAAAGATACTGGAATGCAATGATTTTAGAAAATGAGCAAGAAAGTTTCACAAAAACCCGGAAAATAATCCTTCCGAAATCTATTTCACATGGACAAAAGCCAAGACCATAATTTGCACATAACAGGTTTAGCGCTGGATCCACGAAATACACTGGGAGTGATTTGATAATACAACATATAGGAATGATGGAATTCAATAGTTAGTGACTGTCATCCAACAGTTCTGACAGGGCTTACACTAAATGATGGAATTCAATAGTTAGTGATTGTCATCCAACAGATCTGACAGGGCTTACACTAATACACTGGGAGTGATTTGATAATACAACATACTACACTAAGGTGAACTTTTTGAAAGACCGGACTTCCAATTGTTGGATATTGGAAGTCCTGAGCAATGAGGACATGAAATGAAATGAGGGGCATCGTGGGAAAACCGGGTTTAATGCATGTACGTAAAGTGTCATCCTGGATCAGCCTGTGCAGTCCGCACAGGCTAATCCGGGATGGCACTTTCCGTCCGCAGTGGATTTATGTTTAGTAGAGACTTCCTTGAAACAGAAAATACCATAAAAGCGTAAAATGCCATCCCGGATTAGCCTGTGCAGACTGCACAGGCTGATCCAGGACGACACTTTACCAACATACATTAAGTCCGGTTTTCCCACGACGCGCCTCAAATATAACATTGAAGCTTTTTGTTTAAGGTCATTTCTGATAATAAGGTGATATCATGCCAATACATTCATCGACAGAGGTAAACATTTAGGTAAAAAGGTAAACTTAGGGTGTTTTTATTCTGACTTTAATCCTGTCAAAGAACTTCCATGGTTGCAATTTTAGAAGTTTTGTGACCAAATCTGAGAGCAAATTACCCCCAGGGCCCATATCCACAAAGCTCCTAAGGCAAATCTTTATTAATGTTTGACTTAAGTCAAAATTTCAAACACCATTTTCTATGTGAAATCATTCTTTTATCTTATAAATATGGTACCATTAGAAGCATCTGTTGATTCTTAACCAGAATAAAAACAGTTTGATACAAAATACACTTTGGATAGAACAGCCACAGACTTAAGGAAGTTTATAATTTTAAGAAATTTACTTAAGTTTTCACTAAGGAGCTTTGTGGATATGGGCCCAGACTTCCCTAATACAAGCCTCGTTCTGAATATGATATCAACAATGTAGATCTACAACTGAAGTATCTGTATTATTTATTTGTTTTAACAATTCAATGAAGGTCCTTCCTGTAAAATGCTGGTCATTAGAAATTAATTATTTTATCAGACTCTCTAAAGAAGGGAAAAATAGCTGAATAAGATTTCAGGATGGTGTATTTAAGAAATAATTTCCAATTTAGAATTGTTTATCGGCTAATAAACAACGATTTGGAGTTCTGATGTTTAGTAATTAAACAACCAGGGTGTTAGCCTGAGTGGTTTGATATACCTCATCAGAGTGACAAAGAGTTGTTTATTAGCCGATAAACAATGATAATACAAAAATTACTTTGAATGTAACATGATCGGACAACATATTCTGCAATTGCAATGCAAACTATATTTTACAGTTTACGCACTATTTTTTTCGGGTTGTTTACTGATAGTTTTACAACAGTAAATTGTGTTCTTTGTCTAGAGAAAACACTGTGCCTGTCATGTTAAAATATGAGTTTAGGAAATATACCTAAATATTCACTAAGGAGCTGAATAGATATGGGCCAGTATTCACAAAGCTCCTAAGGGAAATCTTAACTCAGGTGTTGTACTTAAGTGAACATTTCAGATGAAGATTTGTGTGTGAAATCCACTGATTTATGTTAACAAAAGGGTAAAATCTAAAATATCAAAGTACTATTTACTGGTTTGAAACATTTATATATGTAAAAAGATCTCTACGTGAAGTAACCATAGCCTTAAGGAATTTTATAAATTTAAGGATTTTACTTAAGTTTTCCCTAAGGAGCTTTGTGAATACGGGCCCTGAGCTATATAGGCGCAATAGTTCATATTGAAAGAGTACTACTAAGCAACATGCTATGCTCTTATTGATATGTTAAGTATATAAATACTATAATACAATATTTCAATTATCCAACAATGTGTTATACACAAAATTATCAAAAGAGACAACAATTCAGAAAATCAATATATGGAATGCCCCTGATTAACAAACACAAACTAAGTATCAGAAATTGCCGTACGATTCTTAGCTATCTTAATCCAGAATTATCATTTTTGCATATCTCTAGACATCACCCAAGTTTTAACCTCTATTTACATATGTATAATGCAATTTAACTGTTAAGGTACTTGAATACTATTCATTGTACATGAAACAAAACTATTAGTGGAACAAAAGAAGTCTTTTTTATCTAAAAGTATCTATAGTTATATATCCAATGTAATCATATCCTTAAATTGTATTATCTGTTTGCCTCAATAAACACTTAAAACCCACATATTTAATATCAAACAGAGTCAAAATTGCATTAAAATATGTCTAAAATTTCTTCAACAATGGTAATCAATATAATCTCCCATAAAATTACAAAGTGTACATATGAAGTATGCGTTCTAAAAGCCAAGGTTACAAGTTGCTTTTATCCTATATCTTAATACCTCTGTTTACAACATCACAGTATTTAGAATGGAATGTATCTTATGAAAATAATTGACTGGAATCTGAATTTATACAAAAATCATGGAATGTGATACTTTCTTTGAGTCATAGAAGATGAAGGATGTGGGTTTAGTAATTAATAAATACATGTAATAGGAAAACTCCAGGTGTTTGCAATACATATGGTTATTAATGGAATATTATTACACTCAAAATATCATACTAAAGTAGAATACTACAAATATGGTTAAGGCCAGCGTGTCAAACCAATTAAGTACTGGGTGAAAAATGTAATATCTTATGTTCATGCACACTATGTTCCGTATTGCGGAAAAAAAGATAGTCCCCATTATGTAACTTTAAACATCTTATACTCCAATTAATCAAAAGAACAATATGAGTAACTGTACACAATTAATAATAGTTGGTGAAAGTGTCCAAACTCACAGTATTATTGTGTACTTCTTAACATACTTTTAAATGCTAAAAATTTATGAAAAACTGATTGAAGTGAAGAAAAAATGCATACACAATCATAATGACAAAACTATGTTGGTTATAAAAACAGGTGCTCCCTGAAGACACTAATGTTTTTCAGGCGAGTTATACTGATGGCTGTAATCAGGTTCGTCGTTGCTAGCGGCCGTTTCCGGGTTGTCTATGTTCTCATAGGCACCATGAGTTGGACTGCCACCTGCAATAAAACCTTGGGATTGTTCTATATGTGCTCTGCAAATCGTAATGCCAAACATAAAATGAGCGCAATAAAAGCAAACCTAACAAGAGGGCCATGATGGCCCAAAGGGCTCACCTGAGTCATGGCACTAACAAAGACCTTACTGTTGTGACAGGTTTAAAGAAATGTTATATAAAGCATGTGTGCCATAATGGTCTTAAAACATTCAACAAGCTGATTATCTGTCATATTTATTAAACTCCCCAGCTTACCCTGCATATCAAAAACAAACATTTAAACTCATGGACATAAACAAGTAAGGACTGTACTTTCATGAAGAAATCTGAAGAATACACAAATGAGTTTGATAAGTAGCCTTGATTTCTTGTGTCAGGCAGTGTGATGTGATATCCTGTCTGGGTGGCGCTGCTACTTTCTTTTTTGCTTATGGTTCTCAGATTTCTTGACGGTCTGTTTTGGAACTTACCATGGTAAGTCAATGGCAGTTAGGGCAAATACAGAAACCGTAGATTTTGATGTCTTCTGCTCAGGTGAGATACCAGGCAGAGCTAGTAGAATGACCGTCCCAAAAAAATTCTGCTACCTTTTTTTTCCCCTTAAAATGTTTGGTTATCCACATTAAATCTGTCAGTCATTAAATAAAAAAAAATAATATTTTTTTAAAAGATATGTTTCACCAATAACTCAGACAGTCTTTAACAAATATTGCCATTCGTACATTAGTCAAGACAAATGCAGTTATCGTGTGTACAAGTTGTGTGTTTGCAGACATGACTGTCTAAATGTGAAAAACTGGCTAATATTTCATAACCCATGACAATGTTAACCAGATACGTCAGTTATGAAAAGAATTGTTACACTCGAAAATGCTGTAAGTAAGTAGTGTGCATATGATCCAACCAGTAGAACTTGATCCGAAAAGGCCACATGCAATAGCAATCCCTAATTCTAGTTATCTTCACAATTTTGCAACTGGTCAGACAATGGAGGTTTCCCATGTTTCAGTGATAAATTTCTTCCAAATTTGAAATATTGGTAGCTGGCATTATGTTGGTTTCGACAATCGAAAAGCTGACCATTTGTCTTATTATTTATGATAAGCAAACTGAATAGCATGGAAATTATGTGTATTTACAACTTAATTTTCAGTGAATGCTACTTACAGTCTTTAGTTTCTTTCTTTCAATATAATTAACCCTAACTGCAGCAGTTTTCTGTTCTATTTAGCAAGAATTCAAAATCCAGAAGTGTTTAAACATTCAAATAAATAAGAGAGTTAACATACTGTGCATTAAAATAATACACAGAAGTGGACAATTAAATCCAGTATGCTGTAAACAGCCCCACTGAAGTATCTGGGTGTGTATTCACTAACCACAGGCCATGTGCTTACACTGCCTACTATCAAGTTTCTAGTTATGGATATTAAGGTACTGCTCTTTAAATTGCTACATATGATGGTGCATATAGATTTTCGCGGGAGACTACACCCGTCCAATTCACTTATCTCCCTTAGACCACAGAGATTAATTCAGGAATATATATTTTGCTTGGGAAAAATAATGAAATGTAATTGTTTCATTTTATAATCAAACTAGGGAAATAGCTCCAGTATTTATGTTCTGATATGGTTATTATTAAACTTGTCTGAGATATAATTTAGCTCCAGTATTTATGTTCTGATATGGTTATTATTAAACTTGTCTGAGATATAATTTCAATGAACAATCCATGCAAGTTTTGCATAGACTGCATGCAAAATAAACACCTTATATCAACACATTATTAATTTGCTCTGTTTTAATAAGAAAGGGGCAATAACTCTGGTGATTCTAGTCTGAAAAGACCCACATTTGACTATGTCTGAGATCTTATGGTCCTTTGTAATCTGTGCAAGTTTGGTTAAGATTGGATAAAAAAATAATGTCTCTATTTCGCACAAGGTCCATTTTTTAAACACAAACAAGGGCCATTAACTCTTGGTGTTTCTGGTCCAATCTGGCCCATATTTGACTGTGGCCAAGACTTTATAGTTATACGCAAACTGTGCAAGTTTGGTCAAGATTGGATAAAAAATGAACTCTCTGTGTTGGAAAAAAAGCAATTTCAGCATTTTTCACATAAAAAGGGGCAATAACTCTGGTGTGCCTGGTCCGATTTGGCCCATTTTCGATCCCATCCGAGATCTTATGGTCATACACAAACTGTGCAAGTGAGGTCAAGATTGAATAAAAAATGTAGTCTTTATTGCGAGAACGGTCCAAATTGTTGACGGCATACGGACGACGGATGACACCGGAGAGGTCACCTATACCAATAGCTCACAGAGCACTTCGTGCTCTGGTGAGGTAAAAATAGAGCTGAATACGATTTTGCCATGGCTAGATTTGATTCGATTTCAAACATCATTTACTTGAACATTTCGATTTGATTCAGTTTTCCTTAATACCGGCTTGTTTTTGTGTATTCGTGACTCATGATTTGCAACATGAAAGATAATATATATTTGTTATTATTAAATTCATTGTATTGGTTAATGTGAACGTATGTGCCCAATTTATGTAGATAGGAACAGTGGAAAATGGTGATAATGTTAAGATAATAGTTCAGTATAACAGCAACCATGATGTTATAATCATTTTACATGATTAATCCACACAAAACAATTAATGTAATTAATAGTTCCATGACAAATCACCTATAAATATATAATAGAGAATCGAATCGAAACTGGTTGGTTCAGTATCGACAATCGAATCGAGACATTCACAATCGATTGATCGATAAATCAGAAGAATCGTTGCAGCTCTACTAAAAAAAAGTGTTGCCACTTTTCACAGAACCTTTTAAAATGCCCAGAATTAGTAGGATTTCCAAGTCCCACTATACATTTTGGCGAAAGACTACATTTTAGCCAGCGTAAGCCCTACACCTCTGGTTATGAAAGACTACATTTCAGCCAGCGTAAGCCCTACACCTCTGGTTATGAAAGACTACATTTCATCCAGCGTAAGCCCTACACCTCTGGTTATGAAAGACTACATTTTAGCCAGCGTAAGCCGTACACCTCTGGTTATGAAGACTACATTTTAGCCAGCGTAAGCCCTACACCTCTGGTTATGAAAGACTACATTTCATCCAGCGTAAGCCCTACACCTCTGGTTATGAACGACTACATTTCAGCCAGCGTAAGCCCTACACCTCTGGTTATGAAAGACTACATCTCAGCCAGCGTAAGCCCTACACCTCTGGGTATGAAAGACTACATTTCAGCCAGCGTAAGCCCTACACCTCTGGTTATGAAAGACTACATTTCAGCCAGCGGAAGCCCTACACATCTGGTTATGAAAACGAGCTTGACAGGGTGATTGCAATAACGAAGGCATCTGTAAAATAGTCAGTTTATATCCAACACTATCAAAACTATTTAATGTTTAGGAAAAATGGAAATAGTTGTGTCCTAGAATCTAACAGTATGCCCAAATCTGTGGACTTAGAGATACCAAGAACATTGATGTCAATGGAAAACAAGACAATGTCGCTAAAGCTGTATTCATTGTTATTTTTAAAGTGTTGTTCTGAAACCACATATACAATGTATTTGAAATGATATATGAATAACAACACTTTGAGGGCTTATCATGAAACTGTTGCATCCGCTTAATATTTCAATATCGGATACAACATTTTCATGCTTAGCCCTCGTATTTGTATTACACAAACATGTACCATATATGAGTAGCAATGAAATCAAAATAAACAACCAAACCATACCAGTGTTAAAAGTAGGCAGGTTCCCCACCCCGGGGATGTGGAAATCACCGTAGCTGCCGCCTCGCTCCCCGTACACTCGGTAGATCAAGAAGGCAGTGATAGGCTTGATGATCAGGTTTACTATACTCATGCTGAGTAACTAGGTCAAGGTCATAGTTCACGCTTGCAAAATGGTAACATATTACTCGGAAAAATGACCTAACAGTGACCATTACGCATGTGAATAATGCATATTGTTTACCAACAATGTTATACATGTAAGTTCCCATGTCACCACATTAGTTTCTGTGTTTGAACTGTTTTAATAAAGTATATTTCAGTGAAAACATGGTATTTAGTAGGATCTTAATGCTCAAGAAACATGTGAATCTACGTGACAAAGCATTTATATAGGAAAAATGTGTGTCAATTTATCAGAGATATAACATCGATGTCAACACCTTGTTACCTGCAATAGAAACTGAAATCAACCAAACGGCCGTTGCTTGTCCCTTACAATTATATACAAGAGGACCATGACGCCCCAAAGCACTCACCTGAGAACTGGTACAGATGAAGACCGTACTGTTGTGACAGGTTTGAAAATTAAGGTATATGAACACTATGCAAAGGGGGATAGGATCAATTTGATTTAAAACATCAGTTAGTGCAATAGGCTAACTAAAGTACGAGTTAGGCAGAGGATGTGCGGTGTTTTTGCTAATGGTTCTCAAATTATTTTTCTTGATATTCTTACCTGACCCTTGTTCATTAAGTCAGTGACAATTTTGCAAAATGCAGAAACAGTCAATTTTGATGTCTTTTTCGCAGACAGTTTTAAAGAACCAGTTGCGATAATTGCAATGGCTGTGCTATAAGGTCAAGTTTTGCTTTTTCTGTGATAATTTTTTGTCCAATGATGATACATGATAATGTAGGCTCTGAAGACATCAATGTGGCATGTACATTGCATGTACAAATAACTGCATGCAAGGTTTGTGTGTGCAAGCCAATCATTGATAACTTGTTGATGTTTTTTTCCAAATACAAGGGGCAATAACTCAGGTGTTTCTGGTCTGATCATGCTTATATTCAACTTCACCTGTAGTCTGGTGTTCATAGACAAACTGTGCAAGATTGTTGAAGATTGGATGAAAAATGAAGTCTCTATCCCGAATACTGTCCATTTTGAATATTTTTTTCACAAACAAAAGGCAATAAATCTGGTGTTTCTGGCCCAATTTTGCTTATATTTGACTTCACTTTTAAACTTATGGTCATAGACAAACTGTGCAAGATTGGTGAAGATTGTTGCATATTTTTTACACAAACAAAGGGCAATAACTCCTGTGTTTCTGGTCCGATCTTGCTTATATTCGACTTCAACTGTAATCTCATGGTAATAGACAAAGTGTGCAAGATTGGTGAAGATTGGATGAAAAATGAGGTCTCTATCCTGAATATTGTCCATTTGTG
The DNA here is from genome assembly GCA_027627225.1 of Congeria kusceri. NCBI lineage: Eukaryota > Metazoa > Mollusca > Bivalvia > Myida > Dreissenidae > Congeria > Congeria kusceri. Next base: position 36,035,361 of record CM051033.1, read on the forward strand.
CGTATTTTTTTTATAAACAAAGGGCAATAACTCTTGTGTTTGAAACACGATCTGGCCCATTGCTGGCATCTACTGAGATCTGATGGTCATAACTGTGAAAGTTTGGTAAAGTTTGGATGGAAAATAAAGTCTATATGTTGGAAAAAGGCATTTTTGCACTTCTTTTGCATGAAAAAGGGGCAATAACTGTAGTGTTACTGGTGTGATCTGACCCAATAACAATCCTATCTGAGATATTATGGTCATACACAAACTGTGCAAGTTTGGTTAAGGTTGGATAAAAAGTAAAGTCTCCAGCATGAATACGAACCCAATTGTTAACGGCACACGGACGACAGACGACGGACTATGCAGGAGAGGTCCCCTATACCAATAGCTCACCGAGCACTTCGTGCTCAGGTGAGCTAATAACACATTAACACATATCTTGACGACGTGACATTGACCCAGATGTCCCAACACACTAAACAAAGCCTTTCTGTATGCACCTTGCTAAACAATATGCCTACCAGGTATTGTTATTATGGTACCTGATTGTTTTTGTACACTTTAAGTTCTGCTTGGGTATGGTGACATAATGGATAACAAAGCCTTTATCTAGAATAAAGAACACAACCCTATCATAATCCTTCTCTTAATAGGAGTCAATGGAAATCGTCAGCATAACTTAATCCTTCTGTTAATAGGAGTCAACGGAAATCGTCAGCATAACTTAATCCTTCTGTTAATAGGAGTCAACCGAAATCGTCAGCATAACTTAATCCTTCTGTTAATAGGAGTCAACGGAAATCGTCAGCATAACTTAATCCTTCTGTTAATAGGAGTCAACGGAAATCGTCATAACTTAATCCTTCTGTTAATAGGAGTCAACAGAAATCGTCAGCATAACATAATCCTTCTGTTAATAGGAGTCAACGGAAATCGTCAGCATAACTTGTAAATTCACTTAATTGTTTGAAGTTACTGTGGATGGGAACGGGTGAATCAAACAGTACAAACGACTATCCACTTTAAGGGAAAATATATAATACGAGGGCCACATGGCCCTAAAGCGCTCACCAGAGTATAAAGATGTGGGCCTTGCCATTTCAGAGGAGATTTTTAAAGCCCACTTGCCATATAAGTCTCTTGAAACCATATGACCTATAGGGCGTGGCCAATTATACACCAGGGGCATAATTCGAAGAGGTTCACTATACGATGTTACATACCAAATACGAAACTGCTGGGACTTTCGGTTTCAGAGATTTTAAAAGTCATTTTGCTAGTGAAGTCAATTAAACCCACGTGACTCCCGGGGCGTGAGCAGTTTTGACCTCGGGAGAATCATTTGAACAAACTTTGTAGAGGACCACTAGAGGATCTCACATGGCAAATATGAAAGCTCTGAGCCTTGTGCTTTCAGAAGAGATTTTTTTAAAGTTTTCATTTTTTTAAATCTATTTTTAGCTCTGGTGACCACATATGCAGTGAAGTTTGGTCAAGCGGTTTAGGAAAGGTTGTTTTACTGAAAATGTTGAGGGAAGAAACACGACAGACGAGGGACAAAAGACTGCCAAAAAAGCTCACCCTGTTTGTGTCCAACTCTTCGTTAGGCTTTCACAAACAATGTGTTGACCTACTGACTACAAAGGCTTAAAAGAATAATAATGAGCAAACTTCACATATTTTATGACCACATACTTCACATTAGGCATACAATTTAAAGGATACCCAAGTGAAAACCTGTATTCGTTTCTTGATGTTGCTGAAAAACATAATGGAAACAGAATGAAAGTGACTAGGTAGGTAAGTATATCCACAGATATAACATTAACATGAAGAAGTTCATAAGACTCAAAAATTGCATCAAACTAAATTACGACACTTTATTATTATACTTAATACATAGTTAAGTCATTTATGAGCTGGCTATCTCAGTCATTTATGAGCTAGCTATCTCAAAGTCATGAGCCAGCTATCTCAAAGTCATGTATGAGCTAGCTATCTCAAAGTCATTTATGAGCTAGCTATCTCAAAGTCATTTATGAGCTAGCTATCTCAAAGTTATTTATGAGCTAGCTATCTCAAAATCATTTATGAGTTAGCTATCTCAAAGTTATTTATGAGCTAGCTATCTCAAAATCATTTATGAGTTAGCTATCTCAGTCATGTATGAGCTAGCTATCTCGAAGTCATGTATGAGCTTGCTATCTCAAAATCATTTATGAGCTACCCATCTCAAAGTCATATATGAGCTAGCTATCTCAAAGTTATGTATGAGCTAACTATCTCAAAATCATTTATGAGCTCCTAGCAACTTTGAGATATCAAAGTTCAGCTGCATATACGTGTATGTGTCAGCCAGTTTTTTTTATTTTAAAAATAAAACTCACCATCACCTGCTAGATTTACTTCATAATTTCGATAGCCCCTGGGTTCATTAATTCCAAGCAAGATGATATCTTGGAGTATGGAGAATAGATGGCACAACAGGAACTGAAAAGTACAAAATGTGATATTATGATACAAATGAGGCGTGTCGTGGGAAACCCAGGCTTAATGTATGTGCGTAAAGAGTTGTCCCGGATTAGCCTGTGCAGCCTGCAGTTATAGGGGAGTTGTGTCCACAAAATTTTTGGACCTTCGGAAGCATACAGACAAGTGCAGTGCTTAATACCCCTCACTTTGTGGGGACATAAAAACATAACCTCCTTGGCCAGTTTTTTTTTTTCACCTTTGGGGCAAAGGTGGCGGGGTCCTTCAGATGGGGAATTTTATGACAAAAGCGGTATTTTTTTTTTTAAAGCGTTATTACATGTTTATATCCTACTTTGTTATAAAACATAAACCATTTTGCTACAAATGATAACTTAGATTATGCACTATTTTGGTTAGAACAAACATTTCTGAGATTTTTTACGAAAATTCCACTTTCCTAGTCAATTTTTTTCCTATTTTGGTAAATTTCTTTTTTAAATAAAGCTTGCATTCTGAGAACAATTTTAAAGTAAATATAGGGACAAATTTACTTATTAAGCAGAAGAATGGGGCTGAATTTTGGCCCCAAAACAACACTGTTGGCGATCTTGATCATAAGGAATATTTACCATGAAGACAGGCTCTGCTGATTCATGGTGCACAATGCTCCAAGCGCCAAGTGATAATGTGAACAGGTTCATGTAAATATAGGAGAGGCCCAGAAATGGGTTCTGGCAAGCCCTGTAAAAGACAAAAATGCCCTAACACTTCAGACATTTCGAAAAGTGCTTGACCGAAGGACCTGACTGGTTATTTTCCAGCCGGTCCTGTGAAAGATCAAAGATGGCAAGTAAAATTTGCACAAATGCAAGATAATTAATCAAGGGTTGAATGCGAGACTAGTGTATCTGATATAGAATTGTTTAGCACATACACCAGTTTCACATTTAATCCTCGTACTGATGTATGGCATGTTTAGTGTTTGGAAAATGTATCCAGTTTAGCTTTCATGGCAATAAAATTTTACCAGATCTACTGATATAACTGGACAAAAATACTAAGCACGCTGATTAAATATTGACATTTTCAAAACTCATATCAATTAGTTTTTTTTCACCTTTGGGGGAAAGGTGGTTGCCCTTCTGACAGGGAATTTTTACGGCAAAAGGGGCATTGTGTTAGTAGAAAAGCATTACAAAATGTTTATCAGGGCTCCTGCTGCCTATCGCAATTGTCGCCAAATGCAAAAGTATTTGAAAAGTGGCGACAAGATCTTTCAATTTGCGAAAACTAGTGGCAAACAAATGGCGTAAGCGACTCGTCATAAATAGACTGGACACATGTGCCTCTGTGCGCGCATCACAGACATGTTACTAGCACATGCATTCCTTAGCTGCAGTCAGTCACCATGTAGCTCCGCCCCCCCCAGGCGGAGTTTTATCGCTCAGAAAAATCTTCATTATCCAACTAAAACGCAGTGGTATTTACACTTGCCAATGACGTGAACGATTGACCAACCGGCATGAAATACATGTATGCACACATTAATAAGTGTAAACAGGCGTCCCTTGAAAGCGTGTGCGGCTATCCCCGACCATAAAACGTAAACACAATTGACTTACACGTTTTCGTTGTTCATCATATCCAAATTTAGATTAATTCTTTAATAAGGCACTGTTTTAAATTGCTTTCCTGTAAAATTTGGTAGAAAATGGTTCCAAATCCGATAACGACTTTAAATTTTCACATAACACATTCTTATATCCAAAATCTCTTAAACACATTTTTTGTATGTCATGTAAAACCTTTGTTGTACTAGAAAAGCGCTAAAGTTATGTTGACACAAACGACGTCACGTTCTACGCATGAAAAGCGTGCGTGTATCGGCCATGTGCTTGTACTAAATACAGACATATGCTCTGCGAAAAAATACGTTGTTATGAAAGAACGTTAAATTTTTTGTTCAGATTAGGCATTACACATGGCTTAAAGGATCAGTATTGACTGTTGTAATCGATGGACTGTGCTTTGTGTCAGCACTGTGTGATACTAGATAATTGATCAGGCGATTAACAAGTATGGCTTCAGTGGCTGATTTCACAGTTTGACATCGATGTTGCAAACAACGTCGGTGGTGATTAAAGTAAGTTTATTAACCAGCAATTTAATAATTTTAATTAATTATCGGTATTACTGACAAAGAAATACAAAACGGTTAATAATTATAATTAATTGCAATTAAAATGACCGCCAAATAAAAAGCATAATAAATTGTTACAAATACAATTTTATTATTGACTGAACAGCATATGGATTAAGAATGGCTACAAATTGGCACTTATTTTTTGAAAATGGCGACAGATTTTTAAAAATGGCGAAAAAGGTGGCGAAAAATTATTTTTTCCAGTGAGAGCCCTGTTTATATTGTACTTTGTTATAAAACATTAATCAATTGGAAGCCCGGTTAATTGATGACGTCACGCTGTAATTCTTTAGTTTTAACAGGGTATATTATTCGCATCACGTATTTTAAGGATTTTATTGCTTGTTCTGATTGAAAATATGTTTGCAATTTATTATAATGCAGTGTTTATGTGTTTAAAAAACATGAATTAATTATGAACAAAATGTGATGAATATATGACGATTTTTTTTAGAAAAAAAAACCCACCTTAAAATTGTTCACTGTTACCATTTATAATGTGCACCACATTTTCATAGCCAAATTCTAGGGTAAAAAGTTTCTCTCTAGTGACCACCACACATACTAAGAAGAGAAACAGGCTAACCAGGCTAAAAGTAAGTTCTAACAACTTACTGTTGAAACAAATACTTTGTGCGATGAAGTTGCACAAAGATCTTTTGTCTCAGAGAAATAATTAAATGTTCAAGAGACGGGTACAGAGACTATCTATTTAGCAGCGTTTGGTAATTCATCGCAAAGTGTGAAAATCCTGAAAATCGCTACAGTGCACATGATCACCGACTGGAAGGAGCGGATCCCGATTAACATTCTCATTTCGCCCACCACAGCTGTCCGCTTCATAACATACAGCGTAATGTAGTTTCCCTAACGTACCTTGGCGGTTTGAAATTAGCCCACCCAGTCACTGCAGATGAGACGTTTGACATTGCCATGCTGATTGGTGCAGACACTTATTGGAAAATCGTACAAAATCGCGTTGTTAGGGGTAACGGACCGACCGCAGTTCAGTAAAAACTCTGACATCTTCTTTCTGGCCCGCTTCCAACTACAACGCAGAGTCAGCTCACCGAATGTTGAACGTTGTGACGTCACCTTTGAGCACTGTCGATATCGAGCCATTTTGGAAACTGGAGTCCATTGGTATCACACTGGAAACGGACGAGACTTCCGGTTCGAACGCACTTCAGACATACATGCATCTAATACAAGGATAACCAGTACAGTGTGAAACTGCCGTGGAATGAAGATCACCACCCGTTGCCTACGAACTACGATGTGAGCGTCAGATGTACACAGAACATGATACAGCTTCTACGAAAAGACCCGTTCCTGTTCCTGAAATACTATATCATTAACGAACAGCAGGAACGCGGATTCATAGAAGCCGTTGACGAAGAAATCAAGCCTAACCACCCTGTGCACTATATTCCACATAATGGCGTATGAAAAGAATCGATGACTATACCGATTCGTATAGTGTACGATTGCAGTTGTCGCAGATTGTCCAACGAGCCCAGTCTCAATGACTGTCTACGATCGACTCCACCTGAACACGAGCAAGCTGGCATTCTCATGCGCTTTCGGATGAACAGATACGCGGTGAAGACGGACATCGAGAAAGCCTTCCTACATGTTGCACTAGATAAGAGAGATCGTAATGTCACCAGGTTTCTATGGTTACGGGACCCTCACAACCCAGACAGTCCACTGATAACCTACCGGTTTAAAGCTGTGTTGTTCGGTGCTACATGATCGCCCTTTATACTGTGTACAAGCATCTAGACAACAACACGGACAATTGGGTGAGTGACCATGTTCACCGTGATATATATGTAGATAACATTATTTCCGGTTTCCAACAGGCGAGCAACATCGTGAAATTCTATCACGATACTCGTGATTTGATGTCAGCTGCAAACTTCAACTTGTGTTTCTGGTACTCCAATAGCAGCGCGGTGCGTGACAGAGCCAGTGCAGCAGCGTATTGGATACTGACAGAGATACGAAAATTCTCGAGTTGAGGTGGAACGCAGTAGAAGATACGTTGTGTTTTCCCACAAAGGACATTTCTAAGACTAACGTAGAAACTGTGACAAAGAGAGAAATAATAAATTGCAACACATCTCGAAAATCTATGATCCCCTGGGCATGCTAACACCTGTGACTATTCGTGCAAAGGCATTGTTACAAAAACTGTGGAAAATGAAGTATTTGTGGGAGGCTCCCTTGTCACCTGAACTATACCGGAAGTGGTGCGACTTGGCGACGGACTTGAACGCAGTAACTTCCTACAGCGTCGATCATTACCTGTTGAAGAGCTCACCACCAGAAAAGGACAAAAGCAGCTCTCTTCAAGTTTTGAAATGCAAGCATGACGTCATATGGTGCCGCCGTTTTCGTCTGCAGTGAACACCAATACGCAAATTGCGCGTCGCTTCCTTGAAGACACTTACTCTACCTTGCTTGGAACTGATGGCTGCCATCGTTGGCGCGCGACTGGCAAAACATGTACAGAAAGAGTTAAAGATAGAGAGCTTACAACTATGGACTGACCGTCTGATCATGTTACATTGGTTAGCTTCAAAACACACTCTACCGTGATTCGTGAATAACCATGTAGCAGAGATCAACTCACTCCTACCCAATCACGAGTGGCGATATTGTCCTACACAAGACAACCCTGCAGACCTGTTGACGCGCTGTCTTTCAGTAGAGCAGTTCATGAGAAATTATCTATGGTTCAAGGGACCATCATGGGTGACATGGGACCCCCAAATGACAAGACCGTATCACGATCAGCATCACTGATGTCATCTGAGCTACCTGAAGCAGAGAAACTGTGGATTTCAAGTTGTCAACTTTCTTCATACTGAGAAGAAATCCAGTGTATCCAGCGTTTTTCCTTTATATAAAGTCGGTACCATAAAACGGTACCATTCCCAATCCAATTTTCTGACCATTTTTCCCAATTTGAAGTTAAACAATTCCCAAATGTAAGAAAAAATCCAAAAAGGCCCTGAAAAGATAGATGTTCATGTATTTTACTTTTGTTTTACCCAGCGTAAACCTGCACGCACAGCTGCAGAGCCTTCCCCAGGCCGTTTTAGCTCCCCGGTGCCCGGGTGATAAAATTTTAACATGAACATATCCGGGGTGCCTAAAAGTAGTGTTGCGCTTATAAACATCACCGGGGGCATTTGTATTTTATCAATTAATTAGCTGTGTTGACTGCAGCAGACCGACAATGCCTGCTGTGAAAGCTAATCTCTTACGTCGCAATGGCCGTTTTTAACTCGAGAAACATGTATACCCAATCTATAAAGTCAGTGAATGATCAAAGCGAGTGTCACTTCGCCCAAAATTTGTACAATTTACAGTTATTCCTACGCCGCAATCAATCACCGTGAAGCATGGCCCTGTAGGCGGAGTTTTAACATGCAGTAAAATCGGTATGAGCCAATAGAAACGCTCAGTTTATCTTCACTTTGGAATGACGTTATGACTGACCAATCGGCGCAGTTGGCATGTATCCACACACAAGTAACCTCATACGCGCGTCAAGCGTATTATCCACCTTAAAAGTACATGAGCTTTCGTATTTCATAATATGCACACTTATTTATTTAATAAATTTTATAATTTTAAAAAATAAACTGCAAAAAATCAGTATCAAATACGCTATTATGAAATCGTAATTGGAAAAGCTTATCCAGTGTTACTGCTCAGTGTTGTAGTTTCGCAAACACAAGCGGTCTTGTTTATGTACATGTATGCCACGTAAAATCCGTGTTTTCTGCAAAAGAGCGCGAAATGTCTGCTGACAACCAGGACATCACGTTCCACGCATGGAAAGCGTGCGTGTACCGACCATGTGCTTTCTCAATACAAGTTTTTAACATTTGATGCGCGTAGGCACAATGTGCACTGGGAAATTCTCCCGCCGTTTTAGCAAGAACAAAGCATGTATAATATACATGTATTTTAATCATGATTCTTTCAATGACGCTTTTGCTTTTAAAAGGCTAGAGGTATATCGTTTAAACGTTGATGTTTCGGTTATTGCATTGCATTTAAACGTTCACAAAAAATTGAAACGTAGTAGCCTTATTTTAAAGAGCTAAAACGCACCAGATAACGTCATAAGACACATGCTGCAATAAAAAAATTCTACATAGAGACCAGGGCGCCTGAGAAAAATCTTGGGTTACTATTAACAGCTAGGTGAAGTAACTTACTGTCTTTTATGACTTTTTTTAATGAAAGTGATAAAATTCCCAATTTGCCTCAAAACGACGCGTAGTTTCCCAATTTAAACGGTACCCGTACCATTCCCAAAGTTGTGAGGAAAAACGCTGGTATCAAAGATGGTTACTCGAGAGTGACACTTGTGAAGCAACTGAAATTGTTCATTGATGATACCGGTTTACTTCGATATGGAGAACGTATCCATAACACACATAAGACTACGAAATTGACGTATCTCCTACCACAGAAGCACCCATTCACGCGATTAGTGGTACTCGACGCCCACGAGAGAATTCTACATTCTGGCCCAAACTCGACAATTACTTTGATACGCCAGAAATATTGGATGTGTGCAACAAGTACTACGAAAATGTGTGACATGTAGAAGAGTCGTCGGCAAGGCATACACAGCACCAGATACAACACCATTACCATCAGTGAGAGTAAAAGATGCCGACCCATTCACTGTGACCCATGTGGACTTTTCTGGAGCGGTATACGTATGTGGCACAGACGGTCGAGACACCAAGGCATACATCTGTTTATTGTTTATTTACGTATGCCTCAACCTGCGCAGTACATCTGGAGCTGGTACCTGATCTGTCTACGGAAACATTTCAACAAGCCTTTTGTAGATTATTCAGTCGACGATCTGTCCCGCGCGTGATGATTTCTGACAACGGAACGACGTATGTGGGTGCAGCAAACCAAGTAATGAGCCTTTTTGTGTCTGAGAGGGTTCACGCGGAACTCTGCACAAGAGGAACAGAGTGGCATTTCATCATAAAGTCTGCTCCATGGTATGGAGGATGGTCATTGGTGGAAACGTTTTATCAGGATAATGAAAACTAATGTCAAGAAAGTGCTAAGACGATCCCATGTTGACTATCAGACGTTTTCCATAGTGATTACGAAGATAGAGGCAATAATTTACGACCGGCCTCTGACCTACATCAGCACCGCGCAGAGCGACATGGAGCCACTGACGCCATCTCACCTAATTTTCGTCTGCCGGATCACAACGCTACCTCATGCGGAAGACGTGGAGCTGGATCCCTCGGTCGTCAGTTCCAGAGCTGACATTTCGAAACGAGCGAGAATGCAGCAGAAGCTCATTGACAATTTTCGCTCGTGATGGAGACGCGAATACCTCACCGCTTTACGTGAACAGCAGCACATTTCTGGTGGTAACGAGCAGATGATCAAAGTCGGTGACGTCATCATGGTACACGATGAAGGTCCACGGTCGCGATGGAGATTGACTAGGAAAGAGGCGCCAATCCCTGGCAACGACGGACGGGTACGGTCCGCGGACATCCGAACGGACGGGGGAATCACGAACCGTCCCATCACCAAGGTCGGAGAAGAAACCGTGTCGTAAATTGACGTATTAACATTGTGGTGAACAAGAGACTGTTTTTGTAATAAAAAGTGATTGGACTCGAATCAAAGACTTTCTTAACAAATGATTCAGCTGAAATTATTTACTGTGATAAATGTGATACATGTACAGGGACTGAGAACTTTCAATTTCGTAAATGATTTAAATATGTTTATAATTACATAAATTGTCTTTAAATCATTCAACTTTTCAATGCATGCTTTTGTTGTACATATACATGTTTATACGCATTTTGCCGCCCTGAGTGTCATATCAATGAAAGCCCTATTAATGTGAGTTTGTTCCTGTGATTCTGACAACTACAGGACCAAATGTCCAGCAATCCCTTGTTCCTGTGATTCTGACAACTACAGGACCAAATGTCCAGCAATCCCTTGTTCCTGTGATTCTGACAACTACAGGACCAAATGTCCAGCAATCCCTTGTTCCTGTGATTCTGACAACTACAGGACCAAATGTCCAGCAATCCCTTGTTCCTGTGATTCTGACAACTACAGGACCAAATGTCCAGCAATCCCTTGTTCCTGTGATTCTGACAACTACAGGACCAAATGTCCAGCAATCCCTTGTTCCTGTGATTCTGACAACTACAGGACCAAATGTCCAGCAATCCCTTGTTCCTGTGATTCTGACAACTACAGGACCAAATGTCCAGCAATCCCTTGTTCCTGTGATTCTGACAACTACAGGACCAAATGTCCAGCAATCCCTTGTTCCTGTGATTCTGACAACTACAGGACCAAATGTCCAGCAATCCCTTGTTCCTGTGATTCTGACAACTACAGGACCAAATGTCCAGCAATCCCTTGTTCCTGTGATTCTGACAACTACAGGACCAAATGTCCAGCAATCCCTTGTTCCTGTGATTCTGACAACTACAGGACCAAATGTCCAGCAATCCCTTGTTCCTGTGATTCTGACAACTACAGGACCAAATGTCCAGCAATCCCTGTTCCTGTGATTCTGACAACTACAGGACCAAATGTCCAGCAATCCCTTGTTCCTGTGATTCTGACAACTACAGGACCAAATGTCCAGCAATCCCTTGTTCCACTGATTCTGAAAACTACAGGACCAAATGTCCAGCAATCCCTGTTCCTGTGATTCTGACAACTACAGGACCAAATGTCCAGCAATCCCTTGTTCCTGTGATTCTGACAACTACAGGACCAAATGTCCAGCAATCCCTTGTTCCTGTGATTCTGACAACTACAGGACCAAATGTCCAGCAATCCCTTGTTCCTGTGATTCTGACAACTACAGGACCAAATGTCCAGCAATCCCTTGTTCCACTGATTCTGACAACTACAGGACCAAATGTCCAGTAATCCGTTGTTCCTGTGATTCTGACAACTACAGGACCAAATGTCCAGCAATCCCTTGTTCCTGTGATTCTGACAACTACAGGACCAAATGTCCATTAATCCCTTGTTCGTGTGATTCTGACAACTACAGGACCAAATGTCCAGCAATCCCTTGTTCCTGTGATTCTGACAACTACAGGACCAAATGTCCAGCAATCCCTTGTTCCTGTGATTCTGACAACTACAGGACCAAATGTCCAGCAATCCCTTGTTCCTGTGATTCTGACAACTACAGGACCAAATGTCCAGTAATCCCTTGTTCCTGTGATTCTGACAACTACAGGACCAAATGTCCAGTAATCCCTATAAGTCTTTCTGGAATGTCTGCAATTTGGCCCAATTAGTGACAGTTCTTAGTGCAAAAAGGTTCAAACACTGAAACATCAAGTGAACAAACATATATAAACGTTAATAAGTGTAAATATCATGTTTAAATCACTTAAAATAATGCAGTGTGAAATGATTCATGTTTCAATTGTTTGAATAAATTAATTCTGTGTTTACTGGAATTTGGAAATAAAAATTTAATTGTGTTTATTGTGCGCAGATTTTATACTTTTAATTAATCAAAATATTTATTTTTCTATAATGCGAATGCATACACAAATGTATTGTCACAAGCAAATAGTTTCATATGTGTGCAAGAATTTACATAAATGTTATGATATCCCTTAAATGACAAAATGTGAAAGTTCAACTGTAAATATTTGAACATAATATCTTAAACATCTAAAATGCAAAATTGGATTTTTTCTGGGAACATTCCAGCATACGAACATTGTTGGTTATATGGTATAAAACATGTAATATTTCAATTGTTTTTGTTGTTCTTGTTTTACATGTACACTACAGTCATTGAAGTTAGCTGATTCACAATTTACCAGTGCAGGGCTTACAGGCTGTTGCTAATTTTGACAACTGGGTGTACCTAAGTGATTTATTATTTTCTTGGAGGGCATCCATATCTGGACTCTTCTGCAAAATTTTAGGAGATTTTACCGTTTGGTTTGTCAGATATAGTTAGTTAATTACCATACCCCCTCTTTTGCTAAACACACCCAAAACTGAAAAGCTATAGGCATCTCTACAAGTGAAATACTTTATTAATATTTCATAAACTCCATATAAATATACATTAATGAATGGTATATTGAACACATACCCGGTATTATGAAAATAATCAACAATTATTCTTAAATGATTTTATATGGAAGTAATATGTACTCATATTGCTAATTATATTTATCATCAATGAAAATTTTCCTGTTCTATTTTTTTAAAGCCATAAACAAAATGTGATAACCTTGCTTATTTTATACATGTTCTGAATCTAAACCATAATATATTTTATTCTTGGACTATAAGCCACACAAATAAGGCAAAAAAATACACTTTACCATGCAAATTTGACAAATTAAGACATTTTTTAACACTACCCCCATAAAAAATTAAGACAGATTTTTTTTTTAAGAAATACCTTTTACAAAGATTTTTTTATAATTAGTGAGAACCTAAGAAAGATACTCCCATAAAACTTTCAAAAATTCTTAGATACAAAATATAAGCAAAATATATAATTAGTTCCATAACTTTTGAACATAAAACATTCAATTTAAACTTTGTGTCATCATTGAATATTCTATTATAAACAATATTTATTCAGAAAGTCTAAAACACATAATCTAGAAGTGTGAACAAAAGAGTTGTATTAACTAACTTAACAATTACTACATTTTATAAATGAAATAAATATATACGTGATAGACAGAACCAATATGTGCTGCATTAATACATTTTCATCTAAAAATTGAAAACGTTCCAGGCCATGTCCATCACAGCGATTTTTTTCCTTCTTTATAAAGTACCGGTAAACGGTACTTTCCCAATCGAGCGAAAATGCGAAAATTCCCAATCGGCATCTGAAAAAAATCCCAATCGGCGTCCGAATTTTGTTCAAAACGATCGAAAATTTCGTAACAAAACCGAACTTTCGGCGAGCGAACAAAGAAAATCGTATAGTTGTGTGTAACCACGCGCTCGATTAATTTCGGGTTATATTATTCAGCGCATTCAATCAATAGAGTCGTTTCTGTTTCCGGTTCTGTTGTCAGGCAGCCAGCGTTCTGTTTTACGTCGGTTTGTAACCTGATCGTAATTTGAAATGAGTCATAATAGCAAATATTATGCAAAAAAACTTAAAAAGAGTCATCAGGCAAGTGGATCCCTTCCACTGACGCAGTTTGGTTTCAAAATTTCAAACCAAGCCCCTGAGGCTGGTGGATATGAGGCCGTGTCAAATCAGGCCCCCGAGACAGTGTCATACCAGGCCGTTGAGGCCGAGTTACACCAGACCCCTGATACTGAAATAAATCAATCTATTGAGGCCGATTTTAACCAGGCTCCTGAGGCTTCTGAATCAGTATCAACTCAAGTGGTTTTGGTGATAGTCAAGTTGAAGATACATCCCAGTCTGGCCATGAAATATTTTCATCTGAAATGTTGATTGCCCAAAAAATTGAAAATGAACCTTCCACACTTTCCCCACTCCCCAAAAAGCAAATTAAAATCAATGCAAAATATGAATGGAACTATGATTGGCTATATTTTAGCAGCAGCAAAAATTGCTTTTTGTGCAAGTATTGTGAAATTTTTGGACCAAAACAGGTAGCCCGTGGTGTACCATCGCCTTTTTTAACAGGCACTGTCCTTGGGGATCATCCTGTTCGGAAACTAACTGCACATGAGGAAACCCAATTACACAAGGACAGCCTCAGCAGGTATGTGAAGGCTAAAGAGGGTGTAGAGACAGAAACTATTCCCAAACTTTTACAGAGGCAAAAGGGTAAAAACAGTTCAGAAACAGAAATAAAGATAAACAGACAATACATCACATGTTTGATTAACACTGCAAACCTTGTTGTGCGCAATCACTGGGCGCTGGATAGCATTCCTGATCTCGTAGAGCATATGGCCAAAGCAAACTGTGGCAATATAACTGATTATAAGCAATTAAGTTCTCCCATGTATACCTCGTCAACATCCATTACAGAAATAGTTTCTGCACTCAGTTCCTACTTTGAACAAGAACAACTTGATAAAATTAGGACAAGTGACTACATTGCTCTGCTAGCTGACGAGTCTACAGACGAAGCTGGTCGCAGTCAATTGGCGATTCTCATTCGCTACCTGGACTGCGACAATGTGGAAGACCACTTTGTTGGACTTGTTAACGTCAAACGGGGAGATGCCGAAACTCTCACTCAGGCATTAGTCAATTTTTTGGAGTCAAAGGATATCAATATCAACAAGGTGATGTTCCTAGGGTTTGACGGCTGCAATACCATGAGTGGAGAGCAGAATGGTATATATCAATAGTTTTCTCAACTAAATATAAAATGAAAAATAATATTTCTAATTTTTGCTCTGTTTACAGTCCTGCATGATTAAATTATGATTCTTAAATGCAATTTTAAAATATTGTTTTACATTCAACTGCATTGAATTCAATTAACACCATCTAAATGCATAACATTATGCTTTTTTATGACAGGTGTGCAGAGACGTTTCAGGAATATGGTTCCTCATTCCCAGTACGTCAACTGCAGAAACCATAAACTAGCTCTCTGCGTGAAACACCTGATGAAACACTTTGAAGTTCTCGGGGAGGTGGATTATGTCCTGCTTTCAGTCTACAAGTTGTTCGAGTATTCACCCCAGAAATTTGCCGTGTTCAAGGTAGTGTGTTTTCTTTGTTAAATGCATGTGTTTCTTCATTGTTAACTGGCCATCTAAATAAATAATTTACTTTAATTTAAAATAATCATGCTTAGCTTCCTTATTGAACTCTAAATGACAGGGCAACGTTTTGAATATAAATTTTATACTTCAAATGAACAATTTAATAGTATTCAAGTAGTGGCTCTTGAACAACAAACCAAATATGATAATTTACTTGTATAACATTTTGCACAAGGTTGTATAATGTTTTTGTTACTCAGGATGTCCAGTCTTCATATGATGTCAAAGAGCTGGTGCTGGTCAGAGCAGCAGCTACTAGATGGTTGTCTCATGGCGTGGCCTGTAGGAGGTTCATAGATCGATATGTCCAGGTAGCTACACATTTTACTTCTGATGACGTATTGATTTCAACTTAAAAATCAAGAAACAGTTCAATATGTTATTATATTAACATCTGAAACAATATTGTCAAAAGTTATCTTAGATATTTGACAATTGACCTTATTAGCTTTTAAAAAGTTAATACATTCCTTTCACAATCTACAGTTAGGCTATTATAATTTCTAAACATGCAAATGCAGTTTGACACTGGGGTATTTTTTTAGTCCTGCTGCTTGTCGGTCAGCTGTTTGGTTTGTTCGTCTGCATATACTTTTTATCGGGTTGTAGATTAAATTTCTTATAAAATTTATAATAGATATAATTTAAACTCTAATGTCATTGCCATGAAGTGTAGATGCGCAAGATATATTTAAAAAATTTCATGCACTGGGATCAATATGTTCTTGAGTTATGAGTTGAGTTAAACTTAGCCATAGGCATGTCATTTGCTATGCTTGCTTCAAAGTGGTGTGGGGATACTTTAAGTCACTTTCAGGCATATTTCTTTTGTTTAATTGCAGATCATTGATACACTTGATGAGCTTCTGGAAAGAAAAGGAGAGCCTGAGATTGTTGCCATTCGAGACAAGATCACGAGCAAAAACACTGTGGCAGCTATTCTGGTCATGTGCGATATGCTCCAGCCAGTGAACATCTTCTGCAAGTTTCTACAGGGTTCTGCAATTGATTTCTCAGATGTGACAAGAAAATTAAAGGTAGTAGATACGATTTGTTTTATGATAAAAGCGAATTCATTTAAAGGTTCATCTGACAAACTGATCTTCACTGTATTTTATAGTGTAAGGTGCATTTTCTTTTATCATAATTATAACATAAGCTTCATACTATTTCGAGCTGAAAGACTGCAATAATATCAATACTGTACCTGATTCTCTTGTAGGAGTTGACAGACAACCTGGAAATCTTAACCCAGAGATTCAGGGCATGCCTACAACCTCCGGAAGTGGAAGATGACCTATATCTGTCGCGCATGAGCACCCTCTTTGCAGAAATTGATCAACGAACAGTTTATTCAAGAAGACTAAGGTAGTTTACAGAAATATTTGCTTATCAATGTGATTGACATACATGTTGTATACATTAGTTGATTAATGTTTGTGATCATTTAACAATTATTTCTTTTCAGAGACAAGGACAGTTACACCCCTACTCAGGTAGTGGAGGAGCTTGCCATCCCTATGGTCAACAAACTCCTAGAAGAACTAGATAGCGGTTTCAACTTCATGTCGCCAGAGCTGAAAGCCTTCTCAGTCTTCACATTGACAAATCTGCCTGAAACCATTGTGGAACTGCGAGAATCAGACTATGGAAAGGTATAACTGGCTTTGCCTGAAATTAAGAACATACAGAAGAATAGTAAAGATATACAGTTTATTTCATTCTTTGGTACTTTAATTTACAAATTATATTACTTTTAATTTTGAGATTTTTTTTTAATTATGGTCATCAATAATTTAAATTAGTTAAGTTACCTAGAGACAGAAAGGCCTGAGATGATTATCCTTACAAAGAACACTAACTTTATTAAGGCGAAAATTGAGAACTTGACCTCACACTATGGGCTTCAAAAAGAAGACACCTACAAGGGTCAAACATCGCAGAGCCCACCATTGTTCAACAAGGCTACTGCCCTTGCAGAGTTTGACGGCTTTAAATATGTTATGTTCATGCATAGGTATTGGTTGATGTTTTGGACAGTTCTGTTGTGACCATTCCGATTGTTTAGTTCCAAAAGGTCTGTTTTCTATGTGATTACATTGATTTAAATTCTGTGCTTACCCAAATTTATTAGTATGATTTTTGCAAAATACAAGTTTCAATTAAGTTATACAAATACTGCTTATGTTTAAAGCAACATCATACATGATGTAAACTTTAATAAAACTGTCAAAAAATCTGTGAAATGAAAGGCAGAGGAAACAATGATTCACACACTTAAATGAACTTACTTGTTTGCTGTTATTTAGCTTTTGTTCATTTTAGACTAGTATTCCAGATTTATTTATGTATGGTTTATACAGTTCTTAGTTAGCTACTGTTTCAGAGTTTGCTTGCTTTCCTTTTCTTTCTCTCAATACAATTTATTCTTCTCAAGATCATGTTTATATAAATGAAATTGTTTGTAATGCATGCATCTTACATAATATTTAAAAAATATTTATTATTTAAAATACATAATTGTTCCAGCTCTCCTTCATAGACACTCCATGATCATATATCATCTAATTAGACCCTGGTAGACCTAAACATATAGTTTTATATTATTTCTGTTTTCAGAAACAGCAATCCACCTGTGGACTTGCTGCAGAAGATGCTGGGGGATGAACATCTTAGGACAACCTACCCCTGCATGTACCAGCTGTTGCTGCTGTCCAGACTTGTGCCCTCCAGCACTGCCTCTGTGGAGAGGGTGTTCAGTCTAATGAACAATCTTTGCAGAACCAATCGAAACCGTCTATCTCAGGACACATTGACAGCACTAATGATGCTGTGCAGAGAGGGATGCGAGCAACTGAGTGATGATCAAACATCAAAGATTGTTGAAATTTTCAAAAAAATGAAAGAGAGAGACATTGCTTTATAAGAGATTAAAACAACTAGTTATTGATTTTGTGTGTTCTTTATAATATTTTGTTATTTATATCAACTTTATTACTTAATGGTCATTAAGGCATGCCTGCAAATGATTATTTTAATGGGTATGTTCAATTAAGTATGAACAGTATGATGTATTCAATAAGACCCAAACTTCACGACGCGATTTTCCAAATTTAAGGATTTCACGACTCGATTTTTCCCAATTTGAGGTTTTCACGACTCAATTTTTCCCAATTGGACCGGTACAGGTACTTTTCCCAATTGGACAAAAAAAATCGCTGCATCAGGAACTTTACTGGGTTTAAAAAATGGCTGTTTTTCACACAAAAAATCAGCTAATTTGTGTTAGAAAAAGTTTCCAACATCCTTTTTGCAACTGTAATATAGGGCTTCCCATCCATTATATTCGCATGTTAAATACTAAATAAACTATCAGCGCCTTCACAGTTGAATGTTTCGTTGGTACATAAACCGGAGCCAGCGATGTCCTCTGCCGTAGTATTTTTATCATGTCAGTATAGGCAAGAAGACCCAGAGAATCAATGTTTCTGGCCTTCTCATTTTTTAACATCAGCTGGTTGCGCCAAGCTATTGATGAATATGGGAATGCGACTGCTACTAGCGATGCCTCTGGTGGAATACTAACAGCTTGGTCGCCACCCAACATGTCGCCCATCCTACTGGATGTGTGTTTGCTTTTCTGAACAGCAGCATCACTGAAAATAGTTTTCAGTACACAGTTTTACAGTAGATATTATTTACAGACTGATATAAATTTACACAACACTCATTGCTTTAATAATTGTTTGATATGACACCGATGTCAGTTGAGCAAATGCCAAATGTTTAATTTTTAGACATGTTTTAGTCACCGACTTTTGAATGGATGGCATTGGCAATATGGAAATTGTGTATATTTCCAACATTTATGTTCCGTGTATTAATAAAAATCAAACATTTTTGTTTAAAATATTTACAAGACCATTCACGAGTTGTCAATATCTTAGTAACTATACCATACAAACAAATTGCTTTACAATTAATTAATGAACTGATACTAACCTGTACACAACTTGGAATTTACCACAGCATTAGGCTTGACTTGGTTTCTTTGACAGTTTTCCAATAGAGAACATTATTGACATCACATTAGTCGAATGTTACAATATTTTTATGTAGACATAAACAGTCAAACTAATGCACTTCTCGGACATTTTCCAACCACACTGTCACAGTTCATGGCAGCTGATTATAGCCGACAAAATTTACATTGTTACTGTGTCTTTTTTCTTGAAAATCTACCTCTTTTACTATGTTTTCGTCTGTCATAATGACTTATATCAAGGTAAATAAACGCTGTCATATGCACATAAAATGAATAAGCGTTCAAATGATCATGATTTCCAAAGGGAACAAACTCCTATTCTTCTTTCAATATAATCATACTCGTTAAATTTTAATAGTTATTTTATATCTAATTTGCAAGTGACGATATTAAAATACGAAACACATACTACGGTGTAGCTAAAGAAATATATAATTTTTAAAGATGTTATGTATGCATTACGAACGGTAATGTACGGACGGCTACGGCTTTCGTTGAAATTACACGGAAATTAACGCGCTAATGATGGGTCGAATACCTTAATACAACTGATATCAATTAAATATGACTTACCATACTGTAAACATGAAGTGAACGAACACTATCAACTGAAAAGATCACAAATGCATTAGTTAACAGATTTTCCTTGAGCAGTGCATAGCTTAAATGCATGCATCGAAAAAGGCAATTCATCATAACCAGAAATAGAAATAACCAAACAATGAATAAACAGTGTTTTCAGCACTGATTTATGCTCAGACTGGGATACCTTTTTAATTTTGTGAGTGCTTAACATGGTAGAAAGCAATTTAATCTCGGAATATGTACCAGCTATTTAATTATTGTCTCATGGCTGGGTTGGTATTTAAAACAATCCGACTGTAACATTGAGATGAATGTACCTGCATTGTAAGCATGCTAGGGACTAGGGTACTTTCCTTTTATTGATTTGTTCAAAATATCAAATAACTTCCTATAAAATTCAAACCAAATAAACAACCAAATGCCAACTGGCCAAGCTATGCAAACACATACTTCCCTGTTATTGATTTGTTTGAATATATAAAATAACTTCCTATACAATTCAAACGAAATAAACAACCAAATGCAAACTGGCCAAGCTATGCAAACACATACTTTCAGAGTGATTTGTGGGGGATTCATCTTTTCTTCTTTGCTAAAATCGTTGAAAATTGGTTTACTGACCACGATTACGCAGCATCACAAGTTTCAGTGCAAAGGTCAAGGCTTGATTCATAGTCTCTAAACAAAACATAATAACAGTAAATCATGTTGTTAAATGAAGCAAAATCTATTAAAAAAATGAATGAAGTATTACATCAAATTATGCTTATATTGGTAAGAAACTAACAGTACTTGAGCCAGTTTTGCAGTTCTTTATTTTTTTAGAGACTATAAAATATGTCAGCCTCCATGTGAAATGGAACATTCTGCCCAACTTCCCTAAATTTTCGCCTTTCACAGTGATAGTTTTGGCTTTGGTAATATATGTTTTAAAGTTATTTACTGAATCAATATGTAGAATAAGGTTGTCATACAGCAAGTAACGCCATTTAATATTTTACTTAATTGTGTCATGTGTTTTCGCGTTAAATTTTGCAAGGTCAATTTCACTAGTTTATAGTTTCACAATAAGCACAAAACATTTCATGTTTGGCAAGAGTTTAGTTTCTATCCAAAGTTGTTATTGCCAACTGGTTGATGTTGAGATTTTCTTTGCAGCTGAACTAGTTTTTGCTAAATATTTAACTAATCGTTATGTTCTGTATGTTCTGAATCTGATGTATTCTACTCCTATACTTAACACCAAAAACCCGTGGAAACTAACGGAAACCCACCAAACCTACTTGAAATAAAAAGAAAACCGCTAGAAAACAAAATAAACTGTGTAAACATACAAAAGCAACATAAACCTACTTCAAATAACTAAAACATTTTTCATGTGTTTCCTATGGTTTTCAGTTAGTTTAAGTAGGTTTCACTCGGTTTGACTTAAAACCAAAAACCCGTGGAAACATGTAAAGACCCCAATACTATGTGCATTAGGGTTACAAATTAGGTATTTACAGTAGTAAGATTAGCAGTAGCATTAGATTTATTTTATTTAAGTTAAAACCCTTTACTTATTTTTATTTATTTTGAAACATTTTTTTTACATTAGTAACTTTTTTAAGAGGCTGGGTATTGGGTTCAGGCCTAAGATCTTAAGTAATTTGCGAAAGGAAACAAAATATTTAGACATCAACTAACCGGTCTATAGAGAATAACAGGTTACTGCCTTGTCTTGTTTAATTCTTTATTCTTGCCGTACCTGATATATTACACAAGATCAGGCAGCAACCTGTTTTTCTATTGATCATGCCGCAGTTTTCTAAACATTACATCAAACAAGCTGATTTTTTATATATTTAAAAACTAAGAGCAGCGCTGATTTTGCTGTGCCTGCTTTTACATGTTTGCGTACATTTAGTTATGGATATCTAAAAGTTGACTTGATAATTCCGTATTATTATCATTTCATTATGATAAATGAGCTGTTTTCACAACAAATACACAGATTACACACACGTTCATTCATAGAATATATTGAAAATGCACACTGAAATGGATTGCACCGATCAATTTTATCGGACAACGCACGTCACCGAAATGTTTGGAGACGTCATTTTGGAGTTGTGTATTGAAATTGACATTTGCAAGATCGTGTCAATATTGACTATAGCGTTTCGATTTTTGGTAAAAATGTTTAAGCCTCAACATTAACTGATCCTGTGTGGTGACTTTTATTGCATTTATTTGGAATGTATTAACATAATTGTGTATGGATGATTTATTGTTCCATTGATGATGTCATATCACTTCCAAAGTGCGGGTTTATGGGAATATTTAAAAAATAACATTTTTTAGATTTATGACGATTAAAAATAATAAACTTTATACGTTCTTGGTATCAAATTGTTTGTTTTGTTGAATTTGATTCATTTTTACTGAAAATGTTAACTTTAGAGTTGATTCAAAGTAATATGACATACCTCCAAACATGGACTGATATAAATGCTAGTGACCTGATATAAAAAAAATATATATATCAGGCACCTTTGTATCAGGCCGATATCAGCATAGTGGTATGATAAATGGGCAATAGTGCATGATATATTGCAGGGCGTTTTTTCCCGCAATAGTAGGGGCTGTTATAAGGTGTCATCCCCTCAGAAAAATTCTTTGAAATCATACAGTTATCCCGTAAAACTGAACTAATTCTTACCCAAGGATTGTTCATTCCCCAGCTATGAAAATTTTTCCCCAAAATGCCAAAAATAACGCTAATTTTTGCCAAAATGAGGGAAAAGGGCCCCATCCCCAAGAGGGGGAAAAAAATGATCTTGAGAAATTCAAGTTGATGGAGTTTACATGAATTGTTGTAATAAAAAATTAACTTTTAACCAAAACTACATTTTCTGAAAAGTTTCAGATATGGCTGCACTATCCACTCAGAGGACAAAGCTGCTGTCTCTCCTTCAAAAGTTAGAGAGATTCTCAATAGGAGGTTTGATTTCTTTTCAAATATTAAATTACAGCTGAACTTTGTTATCTCAAAGTCGCAGGGAATTCGAAATGACTTTGACTTGGAGATCTTGGCTGATTCTTTTCTTTTTAATAAAAAACAAACACTAAAATGCAATGCTTTAAATCTAGTCTAATGCAAAATCTGTTAGTCGCGAATTTTCAAACAAAATCCAAATTGGAAAGAAATGATTTTTAGCTCGACTATTCGAAGAATACGTGAGCTTTCCTACTATCCCCTGCGTCTGAATTTGGTTAAAGTTTTTATTCAAAAGTCTTGTAACTTCAAAACTACATAAGTTATTCACTTGAAACTTAGAATATACCTTTGTCATCAACCCCAGTGTCAGGGGCAACATTCCCCATAACTCTGTTTTGTATTTTGACAGAGTTATGCTCCTTTTTCACTTAGATTTTCTGGTTAAAGTTTATATTCAAAAGTTTTGTAACTTCAAGACTACATAAGTTATTCACTTGAAACTTGGACTAACCTTTGTCAACAACTCCAGTATCAAGGGCAACATTCCCTATAACACTGTTTTGTATTTTGACAGAGTAATGTCCCCTTTTCACTTAGATTTTCTGTTTAAAGTTTATACTCAAAAGTTTGGTTACTTCAAAACTGCACAAGTTATTCACTTGAAACTTGGAACTAACATTTGTCATCATCTCTAGTATCAGGGTCAACATTACCCATAACTCTGTTTTGTAATTTGACAGAGTTATGCCCCTTTTTCACATAGATTTTCTGGTTAAAGTTTATATTCAAAAGTTTTGTAACTTCAATACTACAAAAGCTATTCACTTGAAACTTGGAATATACCTTTGTCATCAATTCCAGTATCAGAGTGAACATTCCCCATATCTCTATTTTGTATTTTGACAGAGTTATGCCCCTTTTTCACATAGATTTTCTGGTTTAGGTTTATTTTCAAAAGTTTTGTAACTTCAAAACTACATAAGTTATTCACTTGAAACTTGGAACTAACCTTTGTCATCAACTCTAGTATCAGGTGCAACATTACATATAACTCTATTTTGTATTTTGACAGAGTTATGCCCCCTTTTCACTTAGATTTTCTGTTTAAAGTTTATATTAAAAAAATTTGGATACTTCAAAACTACACAAGTTATTCACTTGAAACTTGGAACTAACCTTTGTCATCATCTCTTATATCAGGGTCAACATTACCCAAAACTCTGTTTTGTATTTTGACAGAGTAATGCCCCTTTTTCACATAGATTTTGTGGTTAAAGTTTATATTCAAGAGTTTTGTAACTTCAAAACTAGATAAGTTATTCACTTGAAACTTGGAACTAACATTTGTCATCAACTCTAGTATCAGGGGCAACATTACCCATAACTCTGTTTTGTATTTTGACAGAGTTAGCCCACTTTTTACATAGTTGTGTATTTTAACAAATTTATGCCCCTTCCACTATCCAAAATACGTACCAACTGAAATATTTTGAATAGTGGAGCGCGCTGTCCTCTGACAGCTCTTGTATTCATGTATTGTAATAATAAGACCTTATTGTGCTATTGTACAAATAAAATTAAAATGCAACCATTTTGATTAAATTGTGGTCTCATTAACATCCCAACATATATATATTTAAACAAACTATTTATTCTGTCTTCATTTAAGGATACCACTGTGCCTCAAGTTTGCCCCAAAATGGTATTCGTGGACAGTCAGGGACATCTGCACATGAAGACCTCGACATAAAAACCTTTCCAAATACAATGCTTCACCAAACATGGGCAATCGACAAAACTCAACAGTTGAGAGATATAAGGCTTGCATTTGTGTATAATCAGCACAATTTGCAGAGTGTTGGTATACCAGTTGAGAAAATAGATATTGTTAACACCTCGTTTAATTACGACTGCCCAAAGAACATTAACCAGCCCTCGGTAATTGAAACTCCTGCTGTAAGGAAAGAAATTGTGCCGATCGATACTCCAGGAGCAAGGCAGATAGTGATCGAACCGCCTGGTACAGCTGTGGAAAAGCTGGCTGTATACATGGTGAACCTGCGGAGAAAGAAGATGCGAAAGCACAGGCTGAAAAAGCAACGGAAAAGGACTTGGCCGATAATGAGAAAGATAAGATTTCAGTTGGCTTTGAAAAAAAAGAAGAAGCTTAGAAGGCGTGTGAAATTATTTCAGTTGAAGGCAGAGAGATTTAATGCTCTTGAATATATTAAGAAGAATTTGGAACATGCCATATCAAAGGGTTACCATGTAAACATATTGGGGGAAAATTCCAAATCATTCGGATTCCGGGAATAGAAGTATTTGTTCATTGTATAATAGTTAAGTAAAATTGTTGAATGTTTTCAATGAAGACATTTTTTTTTTTAATAGGCAGGTATTACTAGGCATAGTATTTTAGTCAGTGACATAAATAAAAAAATGCCACATAAATGAACTGAATATGTGATAATTTCTTTAAATGAAAAAAAGTGTGTTTGTATACATGCAAGAAAATGTGTCAATATGTATCGATCTTTTAGCACACAATCTATTCATTCAAGTTGTTTTTTCTTGAAAATTTGAAATAAATGTTCAAGTGATTTAATATGATTTGTGTATTTCTGATTTACCTGTGTATTTTGTCGTTATGTAACCATCGCTAAAATTCTTATAAAAAGTAAGATACTAAAATTTGGCAAATACAAAGGTAACATATTGGTTAAAACCAACTGAAAGGGAAAACACATGCGGAGAAAAAAATGTGTTTACTGGGCTCCCATTTGACTGAATTTGGGGCAGAAATTCTGTCCCATTCCCCTCATTTAGAAGTATACTTTTTTTCCCCTATTTTAGATTAAAATACCCCAATAAAAGTTGTTTAATATATAAGCATTTCCAGTAAAAAGAATATTTAAAATGGATTGTCACACTGTCACAATTAGAGTAATTTTCTGCCATTCTTTGTAAAATCTTGTTTTCAAACAAATATCTCATTATACTATAATACAGATTATGTAAAAATCAAAAAAAATCCCCGAAATAAAAAAATGACAGGAAACTTCCCTTTCGCCAGATGTTTCATGGCTCTTTCTTTCAGGGCTCCGTCTGGGTTAAAATTTTCTTTAGCCTAACTTACCATACTCTGTTGAAATCGTAGATATTTTGGGTATCTTATAAATAAATGATAAGGGCTTATGAAGAATAAGTTGTAGCCAAACTGAAATTTCTTTAGTCAGATGTTGAAATATATAACCATTGGCTGATTTGAAGAATGACAGTGTAAGCCCTGTCTTTGTTTACATTTTTAGGTCAAAATATGTGCTTAATGATCTATAATGGCAATTTTACATGTCTACATTAACAAGGTTAAAGCGCTTACAGCTCCCACATGTATGAGTTCCTGCTTCTGGTTTTCTTTTTTCCCCATGGTTTTATTTATTTCTGTAACAATATATCAAAATGTATTATGTATGTATTTGTATTATCCATTTATACATCTTTGAGTTATATATTAGAAAACTTTTTATTGATATTCACGACTTTTTCACTGTCATAGTCAAATTAAAAACAACTGTGTTTTAAGTTTAAAGCTTTCAGACACAACTTTATATCCACAATTATACATTACATATAGCATGTGTTCCTACAATTTTATTGAGAAAATTCATGAAATTGTAATACAAATTTACAAGAGGATAAAAGTCAGTATTGAGAAAAATAAAGTGTGCCAGCAGGGCTGCATTTTCCCGCAGTGGGAAACCCCAACATTGTTTACTTGCCCACGGTAACCATCAAGTTGAATCCTTGTTTCTAGTTACAAAGCAGCCTGTTGGCTGCCTGGTTTATGTGCATAATATCTAGCAAGGAGAGTCTGATGAAGCATTTCATAACTAATCCTTTGCCGGGTCCGGCTAGCTCAGTTGGTAGAGCGCTAGACTGTCAATCCGGGGAAAGTGAGTTGGAACCCCAGCCCGGCCACATAACTTGTGTGGGGATTGGTCATGAAATTATTTATACGGCCATTCTCCCCCTACCTCTTCAAGTAGGGCAGTTGTCAGTTACTGGCATAGGTATGTGCAATTAGTACTGTTAAACCGCTTAGATCGGCTAAGCTTGCCCAGGAAAAGTGCGAGTAGGTTAACTGACCGCCGTGATGTGACTGAAATACTGTTAAAAACGACGAAAAGCCCCAACCAAACAAACAAACAAAAACTTCCATATTCATTGGCGACAAATATACGCGCCGATACGACAAATAAAGGTACTTGTCGTGTCGGCGTGTTGGCGCCCTTCAAACACGCCAGAACGACAAAGTAAGAGCGCCAATACGACAAGTTTGTACCCGCCAGAACGCCAACAAGACACAAATCTCTCGTTCTGGTGCCCATTATTTGGCGTGTTGGCGCCTCGGATTTGGCGTTCTGGCTGGTTGAAAGACGCCAACGCGCGGACACGCCAGAGCGAAAAAAAAGCGCGCCGATACGAGAAATAAGGTATTTGTCGTCCTTTCGTTTTGGCGTGCATGCTTAGCGGAAGGCGCCAAAACGACAACACGCCAGAACGACAAATACCTGATTTGTCGTATCGGCGCACTTATTTGTATTTCTGGTGTGTTGTCGTTTTGGCGCCCTTCAAACCCGCCAGAACGACAAATCTGAGGCGCCAACACGCCAAATAAGGGCCGCCATAACGAGATGTTTAAATGTCGTGTTGTCGTTCTTGCGCGTACAAATTTGTCGTATTTGTCGCCCTTACTTTATCGTGGCGCGTTAGAAGGCCGCCAACACGCCGTCACGCCAGAACGATAAATATGCGCGCCGATACGACAAATCAGGTATTTGTCGTTCTGGCGTGTTGTCGTTTTGGCGCCCTTCAAAGACGCCAAAACGACATGGCAGAAATCAGCCACCATAATTATCCAAATATTAAAAAAAAGCAGCTGCAGTGGCAGAGCTACATGTAGGCCTGGGCCTACAACTTTTTCCAAAAGTGAAAAAATAAATGGCCTAAAAATGCAATAAAAATCGAATGCTTAGAGCGATTAAGGGTAGAACGATTTAATTCCTTATTAAGCGATCGATTATAAGACGATCTAAATATAAAACATTGTCATTTACGAAATGTGCCTTTTGAAACAAATAGAAAAAGACTTAAGCGGTTTATTAAAGTAAGTATCTGAACATTTTAGCTTTCTTGGGATCGCAAAACGGTAAAAACTGGATCAATATGCTTTTTTTTTCACTCGCTTTGCTCGATCATATTCGTACAATACAAAAAGAACGCAGTAAAACATACCCGTTCTAGCTCGTTACCAATTCTTAAGTAAATAAAGCCACACCATGGTACCTGCGCCAAGGTTCCGTGAAAATGATCAAATATAGACAGTGGGTATATATACCTTTGTTCGTGGATGCTAGATTATTGTTTTGTTTTCTAAATATTTCAGATTATATATATAAAGATTTCAACAGCAATAAAGAGTTGGCACAGGAAATACCACATGAATGACATTTATACTAAATGTATGTGATTTAAAGTTGAAATTAAAGTCAAATCAATGACTACTTTCGAGCTCAAACAGAGTTGTTTTAATAGATAGTTTAGTTTCCAAAACCTAAATTGACAAACATTCTGTTCAATGTTACATTAGCAATCACACCAAATTTAATTTTGTTTTATACATTTATAAGAAATGTATTTAATACGCGATAAAGTAGAGGGGTGCCCAAAACGTCGGGACCATTTCCGAGCAGTTTAATACTTTCCAGGCACCACATGTCAGCGAAACGTAAGTGACACAATGTCGGTATCACTTGCCTTCTTGGTTCGCAACGCAATCATAAGAGTATCTTTCACAATAGTTGGTGTTAAATACATGTTCGTCCGTTCGTTCGTATCAATGGAGAAAATAAACAATACACAGTACATTTAAAAATACAACCGATAAGGATGTGTGAGTTATTTAATGACATTCACTTTAAAAGGAGACAATGTGTGTGTGTGTGTGTGTGCGTGCGTGCGTGCGTGAGTGTGTGTTTGAATGTAGTCGGCTATGAATTTCAAGACGTTTCTTAAATATATAACATTGAATAGCCACATCAAACAACGCCAGCATGCAACGTGCGCGGGCGATCGTTCCGCTGCATGAAGAGGCTGAAAACGTACCTGCGATCAACCATTTACAGACAGGCTTTCCAGCCTTGCAATGATGCACATACACAGGGAGAAAGCTATTGACATTGTTAAAGTCATTAATCCATTTTGCGGCCGTCGAAAGTTGTAAAATGGAGTTTTATTACAAGTGATGACAGACATAACATAATTGAAACTTAAACTATCTGCAGTTAGCCACTTTAAACAACGGGCGTGAAGGCATATAGTTAAAGCCCATGTTATACGCACTACATGTATATTTGTTTATGACTATATTGTTTGAAGGACCTGTAAAGTAAATGATTTTGATGAAGGTTAGAGCCAGAACGTGTTGTTTTATATTTATCGGTTTATACTTTTACATACATCCGTATAATTCATATAGTCATATAAATGAATGCATTTTAAAGCATAAATGTCTATGACAAACTTCTGACTTCGTATATTGACCTTGTGCCTACAACACGAAAATTGCCTAGCTACGCCACTGAGCAGCTGTCAGGGTAAGAAAGCACTGGGAGAGAAAGTTAATATTAAGCAATACATGTACAAACACAATACAGAACATACAATCACAAGTTCATGAAACGAGAATACATTTAAGACATGCGAGCTAAAAACAAAGAAAACACAAAGACAAACAAGTACTAGCACTAAGACATATTATATATATATATATAAACTACGAGACACTTATTAAAAAACGGAGACAAAAAAGGTATACCAGCACCTGTGAGTCAAAAAGTAAAATAATAAAAATAACAACTGTAGTAATATAATACTAAATCATAGAAAAGCTAAAATTGTAGGGGTTTTTTTGGCGAAAGACATCGGTTATTTGAATTGCTATGAAATTGGCATACAATAATACACTGTTATATGGATTAAATTTATCACAGATATAATACTGTACAGATGCACTCGTATAATACAAAAAAGCAACGCATATTAAAGAGAAACTAGGATAAAGCGAAACACATGCACACGTAAATAAGCTGATGCGAACCTATGGTGAGGAAATATAAACGAAATAAAACAAAGCAGCAAACTAATATACATAACCTAGCACATATGAGCAGCAACAACAAAAAATGTAACAAAAGCCTAAGAAAACTTAATTTAAGCAAAGCATGTCAACGATAGGAATAATACAAAACAAAGCGATGCATATCAAAGGGAAACTAACATAAAGCGAAACACATGCACGACTAAATAAGCTGATGCGAACATGCTAACCTATGGTGAAGAAATACAACAAAATATAACAAAATAATACAAAGCAGCAAACTAATATACATAACCCCTAGCACAAATAAGCAGCTACAAATAAAAAAAGCAATAGATAAACAACTACCTGCAGACTGCGCAGTTGCACCTTGGGCCTGTCCAGGTGCGGATCAGCCGTCGAAATTCCTGAAAATGTTCAGTACGCCTAAGTTTTCCTGGTAGGCTGTTCCACACCCGAGCAGCCTCAACGCGTAAACTGTTCTTACCGTAGGTAGTTATCCTAGCTCTGGGCTGTTCTACAGTTCCTTCATGTCTGAAATTTTAATTAAAATCAGTGAAATTTACAAGATCTTGTAAGTATTTAGGAGCTATACCACGCAAGCATTTAAAAGTTTCAATGGCAATAGATTGCATCCTACCCATATGGAATGTGCTCATTTTGACTCTCAGGAGTAGAACCTCATAGAAAGCGTTGAAATCATTAAAAACTATACGTAGTGCTCTAAATTGAAGTTTTTCGATCTTTTCTGTACTGGATTTATTACAGAAGTGCCATACTATAGGGCAACAGTTAAAATTTGATTTGATAAAAGATTTAAAAATAACTCATTTAGTGTTTATTGTTAAAAAATTACTTAGACGCTGCAGTACATTTAGTTGTTTTGCAGGTTTTTTTTTTTTTTTTACACATTTTTGATATTTGCATGTCAAAGTCAAGTTTGTCGTCAATTTCTACTCCTAATAACTTTACATTTTCTTCACATTTAATGGTATTCCCTTTTATTGTAAAATTTTGAATTTAGTTTTTTTCCCCATTGATATTGCCTGAATGTTTTTCTGGGTTGGCTTGCATTTTTATTGATATTAAACCAGTTTTTTTTTAAGTTCTACTTTCGCTCTCTAGGATTTCTTTAAGTGTGTTTACGTTAGTGTGTATATGATACAGTATTGTCATCTGCGTAGTTGTATAAAGTGGATATTTTATGAAATAGAAGATATCATTTAGGTAAATGTTGAAAATTAGGGGACCCAGGATTGATCCTCGAGGCACTTCTTTAATGTTCCTGCCATTTACTTTTGATTGAACCTAACTTAACACACTGTTTTCTATCTTTCAGGTAGCTCTCCATTAGGTTTTTGTCTGATCGGTAGGCTTCTAGTTTTAGTAATGTGAGGTAATGGGGCAAACAGTCAAACGCTTTCGACAGGTCCATTAGTTCGAATACGCATGTGTGTAAATGCTTAAACGTTGTTAATTGCTCTGTTGTTTTTTTTTAGATTTTTAGCACATCAATCCACATTTTTGCTGACTACAGAATGTCGGTGTATAGGAGCATGCCATTCCTAAATTCATCTAATTTTAAATTTAGATTGCTGTCAACGACGGAGTTTTGATAGTTTTTATAATTCAAGTCCTTGAGACTTAAATATCTTTTCCCTATAAATGTCCCTAACTGTGAATTCATGGTAATGCACAGCCAGAATTGTTGGTAAGAGCAGAGCAGTATCTTACCTTTTGCTGAAGGTTAACATATATTACACTTTGATCTTAGCCAAAAGCAACAGAAGGCATTTTCAAAAGATAAAAAAATCCTTATATGGTTGGACTTTGCACGGCCAATACACAAGTGTTCAATGTTTTAACGAATATATTTTCGCTTTTTAAACACGAATGATATGAAAAGCTTGCCCGTGATATTACATTTAAAGACGTTCGCAACAAAAAGAAAATAATTCATTTTTCCTTTCGCTTCATTATTTCTTTACTGTATATAGGTTACAATATACTAATTTTAATCAATAAATATAAAACTGTGTAACTCATTGGTTAAAAGTTCATAAAGCATTAAAATAATATAAAAAAAACACTCGTATTCAATGTATTGCCAAACAAATTAGTTCAAAAAGATCCATAAAAATATCTACATTCTATTTTGGCAATTGATACGTTGTTTACGTAAACACGAAACATGAAAGAGGCTACACAGATGCCCTATTTAAAGTCCAATATTTCCCAAACAAGTTCGGTGATCCATTCTTTTTATTAAAGTTTTGGTGTAAGTATACATTGGTGCATGTATGTGCGAAAATTTAAGATAATCTGTCGTTTGGAACAAAATATATTGATGCATAATAAATGACGTTTCAGAAGGTATTATTAGTACCCATTTGAGCTACTTCTATGTCCAGTCAAATTCATTAGTTTGACAGTAATTGTAGGTAAAGCTTTTTTTATTAACAAAATACACTTATATATTGCCAAACAAGACATGTGAAAACATATCAGTTGAAAGAACCATAACCTTGTTTGAAAAAAGCTCTCCTATATACTTTAAACATTGATACAAAAAATCCAAACTGAAAAAAGGGGCTTCGACAGGTACCGTATTAAAAACCCAATATTTATGGAGCAAGGCCGGTGACCCCTATTTTTAAGACTGTTTTAGTTCCAGCATACAATGACACATGTATATGTAACTTTGTAACAAAATCTGTCGTTTGGAACAAAATATATTCGTATATTTGATTACTTATTGATGTTTTCAACGGCATATTAAATGCATAATTAACCTCTTTAAGAGTCCATTTAAAGTCTTTTTGTTTAAAGGAACTATAGATAAAGCGCGTTTTATCACGAATCTGCACTTTTATATTGCCAAACGAAACGTTAAACAAATATGCATTTAAAAATCTCCGTCTTTGATTGAACATGAACGCTTTATAAAATTGAACACTGCTAGTCACACAAACGGAACAAAAGGCTTCGATAGGTACCGTATTTAAACCCCAATATTTCCGGAATACGACCGGTGACCCCTAATTTTTAAGACTGCTTAAGTTTTAGGATACATTGACACATGTTTGTGCAATTTTTTTGAAAATCTGACGTTGGAAAAATAAGGAAATAATTGTTGCGAACGTCTTTAAACTAGTGCAGATTGCAAAAGACAGTAGTCATGAATTAGACATTCAGCATTACTGAACGAGAATCGGGTAACCTGTTTTATATTACTTTTATATCTGGCACCTATATAGGACTCGGATATATTAAACCCCGATCTACTTTTGTTGACAAATACTCCTGGAGTCATATTCCAGAAACATCTTAAGTGAAATCTTATCCTTAGCCTTAAACTCGTCATTAAATCTTTTTTCGATAAACGATCACTAAATACAAACTTATTGACTACTACTTACTAAACTGTAATTGGATTCATTAATTTATATGTAGTTTTAAAAATATAACCTTACAAAAATTGGAAAACGTCAGAAAACGCTCTCTAGTTTTTGAACCAATTGGGGAATTGGATTACATTTGGCATGTATGTTCAATGTATCAGGACGGACTGTCGCGCAATAACTGTATGTTCGTCCGTCTGCCCCATGTTAATACATTTCAACACGAGCAGATTGTAAGAAACAGTGGTCATGAATAAGAATTCGACATTGTCAGCACCAATGTAAGAAAATTGGGTAACTGGTTTATAAAAAACATTACTCTACTCTCTTATATAGGATTATATTTTTTGTTAAAGACGGTTGTTTGGGCACACGCATTGATTGACAAGTGTATCTATTTTTAAGTCAATCAAGTTGTATTTTTCTTCATATAACCTTCAAAAATGGGTAGCATTGACCCACACTTTCGCGGTTTAACGTGCAACACGTGCGTGCATACCTGCATTTAAATGCATTAATTACGGTCTAGCACCGTAGTTCATGTAAGGCTTTATTGGGCGGGAAAATGTAATTTCCATAGATTACATCGTGTTTACAAGTCGGCTAATAATTGATTATGCATAATTACCTTATGTCGATCAGAACACGTGTTCAATTAGCATTAACCATTGCCCGTTTTTAAACTAATTGCTTAATTCAAGCAAACGCGTTCTGCTTAGTTATATGTTCGACAGTGTGTTATACTATATAATGGTGTTGTTGTATTTTTGTAAAACACTTCATGTACATTAATGAAATGCGCTCACTTTAGTGATTATTACAACAATTTATAGTTCGCACACACATTTATATTAAATGATTAAAGTGGCCAAATTAAAAAAATGAGAAAAAAATCATTAAAATCATCTTCAGCCTGACGCTACTATATTATCCGCTGACTGGATCTGATGACATCGCACATTGTTATCCACACGAAAATTGACTGTAATTGATTTACTCCCGAGTTATTTCAGTTAGAAAGTCATCACTTTTTTTTTAAACCGTGGTCAAACATTGTTCGGAAGGTCCTTTGAACGATGCCTTCAGATCCTAACAACGTTAAGATTTGATTTTAATGAGATTGGATAGTACATGTATATGCATGAGGTATATATAACGTACGTCTGGAAACCTGGGAAGCGCGGCTGTCTGGCTAGCGCAATGGTTGGAACACTAGCTTCTCACCGCACCGATCCGGGTTTTGCCGGGAATAGTTTAAACTCCTCCCCAGCTATGTTAAAGGATTCATTTTCATTCATCGAAAATCACAAACATTACCACGTACTCATCTGAATATCACAAACATAATGCACGTGCTCTTTTGTATGAAATAGTTTAACCGCTTAACACGTGATATCCAAGTGCGATGATTGGATAATTTTGAAGATTATTTTGAATATGATTGATATTTGTGGAAGCCTCTATTCCAGGTCCTGGCGTATGTGTGCTTGGTTGGTGGTCACCATACCGGACAGGTGGGGTTCCCTCCGGGTACTCCGCCCCCCCCCCCTCCCCCACAGCACCAGACCACAGTAAAATGTAAAACAAAGAAGATATTTCAGTGAAAAATAAATACATGAGGTATCACACTGAGCGGTTGTGTAAATGTGTTACTATAATTAGGCCGGGCAATTTATCTTGGTCCTATTATACCGCAATTCCATTTATTCTGATCTAGAAAAAAGCTTAAAAGTCACCTTAAAAAACTACGCATTGACTGATACGGGCATCTACTTTTAGGTCAGGGCGTGTTTTTTTTTTGTTTCGAAAGGATTGCTTAAAATGACCTTCAGATATGGGTAGCATTGACCACCCTTTTACGCTTTAACATGCAAAACATATGAGAGCATACCTGCATTTTAATGCATTCATTAAGGCTATTTCTACAATTCATACAAGGATGAATTGCACGACTGTCGAACGTATTTTCCATATATTACATATTGTTGACAAGTAGGTCAATGTTTAACTTTGCATAATTACGTTATGTCGACTGAAAAACATGTTAAATTATCATTAACAATTACCCGAATTGAAACGTATTGCTTTTATCTTTCTTTATTTAATCCGACCTGCAGTTTAAGACATGAAAATATTAAATGATAATGAGTCCCGTGATGGGACCAATATTTACCCAGATTATTAACTATTAGTTATTTTGGTTGAGGTCCATAAGGGAAGGGTCGATTTCTAATGTTGTAAAAACTTGTGACTCAACCCATTTGCTTGTCAAACCTTATTAAATAGAAACTTATTTTTGTCCAATGTACGTATGCTAATGTTGTGAAACTGTCGATGTATGTTTGTATTTGAAAAGCAATTAAATAGTATTAAACTACACTTCCATGTACTTTAATAGAATTTTTTTTTAATCTTATTGTCTGAAACTACAAGGTCTAGGCACTTGATAATTTTTAGGTATCGTCACCTTATCGTCCTGTACCTTTAAAAGTGTTTAAATGATGCTCTTGGGCTAAAACATAGTCCCAACATGGGACTCATTTATATATTGACATATGTAGGAAAAAACTTCGTGTCTGAAACTACAAGGTCTAGGCACTTGATAATTGTTACGTAACGTCACCTTATCGTCCTTTACCTTTTAAAGTCTTTAAATGATGCTCTTGGGCTAAAAATAGTCCCTACTAGGGGCTCATTTATATGTTGACATAATATTATGTAGGAAAAAAACTTCTTGTCTGAAACTGCAACGCCTACAACTTTGATATTTGGTATGTAGCGTCACCTTCTGGCCCTTTGCCAAAATTGCTAAACTGACCCACCCTGTGTACTTCCATGTTGTTTGACTTAAATAGATACTTCAGTTCCTTGTATTTACGAAAGAGCGATGTACTATTTTCTGACTCATAATAAAGATGCAAAACGCTCCCGTGAACATGAAGCACACAGTTCAACGGCTGGTGACTTGCGCAATCGCATAAAACCCGGCATTAATATTCATGATATTATCTAAAGAGCTGGCTACAAATCCAAATCTCCTGTTCAATTTAACATGCGGCAGAAATGACAATCGTGATCGCCAGGACGCAACACGTGGACCGTGTAAAATCATGGAATGAGCTTAGTTACGTGCCGTGCAAGGACATAATTATACACGTATGTTAGGATTCGTAAAATGAGAATTAGAGTTGCACGTTACATTATTGTATTTTCCAATCACATAAACCATTATCGTCATCGCATTATTGTCAACCATTATCGTCATCGCATTATTGTCAACCATTATCGTCATCGCATTATTGTCAACCATTATCGTCATCGCATTATTGTCAACCATTATCGTCATCGCATTATTGTCAACCGTTATCGTCATCGCATTATTGTTAACATCATCAATGGGATCATCATTTCATTACCACCATCATATAATCATCATCATCATCATCATCATCGTTGTCGTCGTCGTCAAAATCATCATTATCATCAAAAACAACAAGATCAACAACAACAACAAACAAAAACAAGAACATTACTCCCAGCAATCATCATCACCATCCTGACATCTTGGAAAACTTAAATCATTCTTTCTGAAACAAAATAGGTTTAAATTCCTCTCAGTTTGTTTTGCGGCGCCACCATTGTGTTCTAGTGCACAGAAACCCAGCCTTCTAAATGTGGTAATAAATTTAAATGTTCTGTCACGAAGCAAAACATAGACGCCAAAAAAAAACGAGTTTACACAACATAAAGAGTTAGAATTGTTTCTATTTCTGTAGCGCACAACACGCATTATCTGTAATCGAAAAATGACAAATTCGCACCGGCTTTAAAGGTGTATTCTCATTAAATAATATTTGATTAAACCTGCATATATTATATATATATATATATATATATACAGTTTCATGAACTATACATAATCGGAGGATTAAATGCATTCGAGATAACACAAGCGATAGTACAAAGACATTGAAATATTTCTATTTGAGATAAAACAAAAGATTGTACATAACATCGATTTTTGTAATTGAGGTAATATTCGTGGGGGAGTGTACGGTTCGAGAAAACGTAAGATTAAACATGATCATTGACTTATTTGCATGGAGATATTATACATGAATATGCATACTTACTGAATTCTTATTCGCGATTATAATCCGATATAATTTGAAATAACCTGGTAGCAAACACTGTCTTAATAACTTCCGACCACCACTCGTGTTGTGTGCAGAACTATATATTGACGTGTTTTGCACCTATAAATATTCTCCCTCGGGGGAAAGGGGGGGGGTGAGCGGCGGGCAATACCATGGGAATTTGACTTATTTCATTTTGGGTGGTCTAATTCCCCACGCTAGAGCCAATCATTTTTGTCTAAACACCCACAGTGGGAAATGCCATATTTAAATTTTGTGCAAAAGCCGGCGCCTAATTTCCTAATATTATCAGGATTTAAATTCCGACTGAAATCTGGACACGGACTCATTCGGCGTGTCAAATTCCCGCCTGTCGGGAATCGCTTTCAGTCTAAAGTCCCGAATATGCCCCGCCCTCCCCCCCCCCATGGGGGAAAAATATTGATAGGTGCATTTTATATACTCAGGACCCCTATGTGCATAACATTCCTAAGGCAATTCTACTGTACAATATTGAAATCCTACTCATTTTAGTAGATGTTAGCGTTTTATGAAGAAAAGATTGCAACAAATAAAAATATAAACTTTTCTTCAAGTTTGCCACTGGCCGATTTAGTGAATGGCAGAGTAATCCAAGATATTACATTTCTATACATCTGCTGGCATAAGTTTACTTCAGTAACGGTCTATATTGAGCAACAGTTCAAATTATTTCGATTATTTATACTCAGTATCTTAACACTCGATCTTGTATGACCTCGTGTATACATTTGGCCATTGTTACGTATGCGTTATACCGAAATCGAACGAGTTCTTATGCACCTATTAATATTTCCCCCCCCCCCCCCCCCCAGGGTTGGAGCTTCGGCGGGCATATACGGGACTTTAGACTACAAGCGATTCCCGACAGGCGCGAATTTGACACTCCGAATGATTCCTGGTCCCGGGAAATAGACTTTGTTGGATTTTAGATCCCGGTAATATTAGCCCCCGGGCCATGTGATACACCAAATAAGCATGCCCCATTGAGGGGATTTAGACAAAAATGCTTGGATGTAGGGTGGGGAATAAGATCCCCCAAAATACAATTAGTCAAATTCCCCTGGGATTTCCCGCCGCTCCCCCCTGTGGTAAAATATTGATAGGTGCATTAACAGCTGAATTACAACTGTGAAACTTTCTGGTTGCTTTAAACGCTGCTGCAAGGTTGTGGATCTTATTTTTGTAGAATTCTTCGTAGTATTGTTCTTAAGTAGAATAAGACAACAAAACTTAATTTAACTAGCTGAGAAATGTAGTATTATTAATTATCATAATAATTTTATCTGTGTGAAGTTCCGGTATGCATTTTCTTAACCGTGTGAGAAATTATATTAACACTTGGTAAGGGGTTGCGCACAAACAAAAATCTGTATACAAAAATAGCTTTGTTTGAATGAAATAAAAGGCTATCTCTAACAAATTAATATAGTCAGCATGTGGTGTATTACGCGTATCTCACTACTGTGTTTATTGACGGATATATTAATAAGCGGACAGATTAATTTTGGTAAGTCATATAAATTTACCATTAATGTTTATTATAAGCCTCATTATACACATGTACTGTATATGCAATGTACTAATTAGAGCTGCTGGTGCCATATTAGGAAAGGATATCTAGCATTTTTAACCAGGCTTCATTTCTTCTTCGGTGCCGTGTGTTCTTCCTCTAGTTCTTCTTCTTTTTCTTCGAGTGTTCTTCTTCTGTTTATCGTCTGTTTTCGTCTATATTTCACTTTTTATAGTTGTTTGGAAATTCTTGTCTTTAGGTTTCTGTCTGATTAACGAGAAAGATTTTTGTTATTTCATCACCGTTTTTATTATAGAGTATGTATTTAGGGCATAACAAATATGTCTACTTCAACAATATAAACACAACATGTGGCATGACTTTAGTTTTGTTTTTACACTTGGTGCGTCATCAAACGTATGTGCTCGACACGAAATTCATTTGAAATCATTGTTTGCACACGTTTATCGATTAACCAAATTATCTCTTTATTTTCAAAACTAGGTAGAGAAACTGTTGTTAGACAATAATATTACAAACAATTACAAACATATAATGTTATCTTGTATAAAATAATTTAATTTATTTAATGCTAAGTAGTGAAATATAGAAATGTATCAGTGAGGTATATCCCTATATCACTCACAGTGAGGGACTACTTTTTTAAATTTCATTTGATTTGGACAATATTTAATTGTAGGTATTGTCACCATTTATCATACAAAATTACCAAAAAGAAAAGTAGTAAAGATTAATAACAGCAAATGTTAAGAATACCTCTCCGATATATTGAACTGTATTTCCTCTTTTGTTCTCTTGGATTTTCCTCAGTCGTATTGAGCCAAGGAGACTAGTACAGACAATGTCTTGCGGGTACAAGTTTTACCCACAAGGCATTGAAGCTGGTCACCTTGGTCCAAACTTAATTTTAGAATCCAACGTATTTATTTTATCTTTTTGCACTTTATTAATTCCCGCATACTACACTTGCAGTTGCACTTGTTGTTTACTGTTGCTGTGAACAGTAGTCTCCCTTTGTTTACAATATTGCTGTATTGCCGGGGTTCTCCAAAATCCAACAAGAATCCAACGTTGCCTAAAGTAATAACTTGTGTTAATTAAGCAAGCAAATATTTATATATTAGTTTATGTGTATTAAGTCTGTATATCCAGTAATCACGCTTAAGAATTTAAGTATTCAATGTGCTGGTGTTAAGAAGTGTTCAGCGTTCTATTATCCGCCATCTTGTTTTCTTCAAATTCTCGTCCGACATTTAACCCAATTGTGTTGTTAAATTCGAATCACTAATATAGAAGGTTTACGGTCATTTCGTAACATAACCATTTCGTAACCATTCATTTTCGGTTATTTCGTACACATCGATCGGTCATTTCGTAACCATGTCGGTCAAATCGTAACCACTTAAAAATCGGTTATCAGTATCGAAATAATCTTTAATTAACAGTGAATGCGAGATACTGCAGCAACATAAAACAGAAATTATTATGCTTTGTACTTTGGAAAACTTGTGTCAGCTATAATGGATAACGTTCACAATTCAATATTATTATTCAAATCACCATTTCTTAGCTTTTAAACATAAAAAAGTGATTCATTATGTTTGATTATCTAGCTTTACTAAATATATCGAAATTAAAGGATTTCGTTGTTTGTACTAATATATTAAATGTGTATTAACATTAAAACCAGAATTTAATCAAGCTTGTTTGTTGTTAATTTGAAAAAAGTGTTTTACAAAATATTAAATTGCAATGGTCAGGTGCATACTGTAATAGATTTTTCAGTGCTGTTTTTTTTTTTTTTTTT
Source organism: Congeria kusceri (assembly GCA_027627225.1). NCBI lineage: Eukaryota > Metazoa > Mollusca > Bivalvia > Myida > Dreissenidae > Congeria > Congeria kusceri. The sequence continues at coordinate 36,076,522 of CM051033.1, forward strand.
TTTTTTTTCACATTTTGAACATATAAAATGACCCTTTTTTATTTTGCATACAAAAGATTGCATACCGTTCGAATTTAAATTAAGGGAATGCAAAAAAGTAAAAAAAATATCTGTGTGGCCGATTTATGTTTAAAAACACTGAACTTGTCCAGCTGACAAAGTGACTTATCGAGTGATTGTACAAAACAACAATGAAATGTGTGAAGCCTGTTAAAACGACACATGCGCACACCATTAGATGACTGCTACACATGTTTCTTTGTAACTAAGTTTACACACACGTGAGTTATTTAAACTTGATAAACTGTAACAGGTGCCAAAATGACATAATGTGAAAAAAACACACACATTAATGAAACTAGCGAAATACATTTAATTTAAACAAGTTTGCGTAAAAATGTCCGGAACAAACAAAAGAATTGGAAATTTATAAAATATGTGTTAGATCTATATTAATTATTTATTCCTGCTTTGATATCATTTAATGTAATATAAATGTATGATTATTATTTTTGCCTGTAACCGCTTATTCTTCAACAGCACAGCAAACATATATCTCTTTTTGCGTGCTTTATTCTATATACAGCATTTCTTGCATTTTTTTTTCACTTTTCTCTCCAGTTAACATTAACTATTTTGTTGATATTTGATTTAAACACAGAAACTTAAGATATTGGATTACCGGAGAATAACAACACTTCCCTTTAATGTTTCATGACATTTGACCAAGATTGAAAATTTGGCATAACCAAACATTTAAAATGTTAGATTTGTTCAATTTTACTGGTATCAACGCATTATTTTATACCTATTTTTTTCTGATCTATATTATAAGCAAGACACACACAACAAAATGGTTACGAATCGACCGACATGGTTACGAAATGACCGATCGATGTGTACGAAATAACCGAAAATGAATGGTTACGAAATGGCTATGTTACGAAATAACCGAAAACACTAAACGTATAAGTAATCCATTTCAAAACACTCTCTCACATTTTAACGCGCATCTACGAGTTTAATCATCTTGAATAGCTTTCGAAAACAAATAGTGCGTTTGAATGTCGTGACTGTGTTAATTAACTATTGTTTACATCATAAAACGTATGTCCACGCTATTTTTTAGAAAATGTGAATTTCGGAGAACTGAACGCACTTTCACTTTCAATACGTACTTTAATTATAAATATATTTAAACCTAGCATTGATTGTTAATTATTTGATTTAAAAGCTGGACATTAGTCAACGACTACGTGTATCCAATTGCATGTATTTAAACTTAGATAAATGTAGAAACCCGGATTCTGCGTTGCTTAGGAATATACTGTACTGCATAGTAGACTGTTGTACTGTGAACACGCTGTCATGATAATGCCAGTAAAGTCACAAATTTTGCGGATAAAATTGCTAAACTAATCCACGGCATATTTTATCGTAATCCAACATGCCGCTGGAATGTTTATTACTAACACCGATTACTGCGCATTGTAGAGAAAATAGTACTGACATAAAACTGAAAACATCGTGTTAAAAATCCTTTCAAAATAAATCAAATGTGAAGAGTACTCCATAGCATTAAAATAAAAAGAAAATGTATTTGTTTTCGGTGTGATAACGCGTGATATCATGACCGGAAAGGGAGACAATTTACATATTTTCACTCGTGCAAGCGCTCGTGAAAATATAAATTGTCTCCCTTTCCGGTCATGATATCACGCGTTATCACACCGGAAACAAACAAATATCCTCTATATAATACAATGCATTATACAATGAAATGCAAAGTACGACACGACACGACACGACACGGCACGGCACGGCACGGCACGGCACGGCACGACACGACACGACACGACACAATACAATACAATATAATACAATACAATTTTTTTTATGTATACCATGGTTGATCCACTGAGCTTGCAAATGTCATTTTACATTCGGTTGAGCTAATCCTCCATGACTCAATACTCCGCTGCAGTTGCATAAGTGCTATATCAACAATACCATATACACTGTTGTTAAACGCGCTACTGTGAACTTTTAACCGATAGTTCATTCCATTTGAAGCACTGAGAATATTATAACCCTGCAGCCATACTGTAACTGTAACGAATTATTGCTCCCGATACGTAATAATTGGGCAAATCCGACTTGAAATAGGACGGAAGGTGAATAGCGCAGCTAGTCGCGGATGGTGTGTGTGGGGGGAGGTTCTCATTGAAGTTGTGTGAAGGAATAATCAAAACTCTGACAGCGCGGAAAGACTCTGGGCGACAAACCAAACTAAAAACATGTGACTTATGAGTGCATTTTTGCTAACAAGGAAACATTTGTTTGAACGAAGTTCAATTTCCCACCTTTAAATTTGATAACATGGATTCTTATTCTTTATTATTCGACATCATAATAAAAATTATTTTTATGTAGCGAACACACGTTTCAAGCTAATTACCTAATGCAAACGGAAGTATATACATAGGCCAGTTAACAAGTCAATCTGCAACGAGCCATGCAGAATAGCCGATAAAGCGTGCTAGTTAGAAGCATCGATTGTTCATGATTTGTAGCTTTATGAGTCAAAAGAAGGTCATACGGTGCGTTGCTCTCGATTTTCCATACTACAGTTTAAAATATGTACATTGCAGCCATTTGTTGTTAAAATATTCAGAATAAGCATCGGTAACAAGAAATAACACTTCAAATATTCAGAATAATCATCGGTAACAAGAAATAACACTTCCACAACCAGTAAAAAATAACCGATGTAGCGCATTAATTTAGTGGACTTATTCCAGGACACCCAGGTGAATATTTCGGTTACATTTAGGTTAATAGCGAAAATAGGGGTGTCATTAATTTGGCGTAACATTTTTAACAAAATGACTTAAAAAACTGTTATTGTAATAACTCACATGATATACACATAATAATACACACGACATACATTATCTTAAATAATTAAGAGGAAATAAAATATTCGTGAATTGTTGCTGTTTTGAAGAAAGACTCTTTCAGGTTTCGATTTACTGACTCGTACCTTGCAAAGAAAAGATGTAGTTTTCCGCCATACCTGTTTTGGAAATTCCCCTCTCAAAAAACCGTTGCTTCCGCCAACAGTCTAAAAATAGTCCTCGTTGCTTGCATAGTTTTAATGGTTTAAAGGGTTAACGAAAACATCCCCAAAGGGCAACTGCAGTAAAAAAATCTGGCAATGGAATATTAATATTGGCACATAACGTAATAAATGTTTAAATAATGTATATACATTTATAATGGAATGTATAATGGAAAAAGAGTTGATGCATTTTGAGGAAAAAAATCATCATAGAATTAAGGTTGTGTTTGTTTGGCCATTTTCTTGGTTACACTCTGACGTCAGATTTGTGGGTATTTAATATTACCATAGCATGCTTATTCATTTTCACAAGTCATAACAGCGCAGTTGGTTACAACGCAGTACTGTCATTTGTTCTTACGACTCAGTCGTTGTGAGTTCAATAGCCACTCTTGGTTTTCTTTTTTTCAAGTGTTTTTCTGTACTGGTTTTTATCAAAACACTCATAATGTAACAAATTATTCATACGTAATTTTTATTTTTTTTATTTTGTATTGCTCATTTCTTGAACATAATAACATTAAAATTGCTATGTCACTTTTTCGTTGACATAGTCCCTTTAATTGGCTTCTTGGTGTTACAAAGCTGTAAACACGGCGTGATAAACTGAATACAAGCAAACTTTTCGGTAGCCCTTGCAGACAAACAATCATTGTTGATAAATAGGGTTCTTTTTCATCATCATCGTCGTCGTCATCAATATCATCATCATCAGCATAATCATCATCATCATAATCATCATCATCATCATCATCATCACCATAATCATCATCACCACCACCACCACCATCGCAATAATCATCATGATCATCATCATCATCATCAGTCTACAATGAAAACCATTCCAGTCGAATACACGAAACTCAGATATGAATATTAGATTACGGATCAAATGCCTCAACTGAAACATGAAGATCTTGCGTTGCGATCAAGTACATTTATTGTTGCCGATGTATTTATCATTTTATTGTGACTCTGGTTCTAACTGTTTGTAAATATTTAGTTTATGTTCTTGCATACATGTACTTGTGCATATATCTAGAACGTTTGACGTTTCAATAAAACTAACCGCAGATTTTGGCGATCTTTGTTGACGGATCTGTCTTGCAGTTTAAAAGAGAACTCTGTAGATAGTACACCAAATGAAATAAATAAGATTACACTCTTTCTGCTTTATATTCTTTTTAACGCTGTTGCAAAACTCATTCATCATCGCGATATTTTTTATGAAAATTATACGAATATATTTATTACGCAATGCGTCGATATTTCACTAGAATATGCCGTTAATTTGCGCATGTTGAATAGTTGTCGTTACTTCAATCCTATATTATTTATTATTTTTATTACTTTCCTCGGTTTGAGCCTCATAAGATATCAGATTTACAACTAGCATCGCTTTCTATATTACCTGAAGGTTATGCTCTTATGCAAGTAGATGACAACCACTTCAGCTACTGAGAATAATTGCTCTAATAACGGACCTTGAACTGAGTCAAATGCAGTGCCATCAGACCCCCCCCCCCCCGCCACATGTACTTGAATTGTAACAGCGTTTTCTTTATGGTGTACTATGTAGAACTATATGAGGAGAAGGGTGATATCGGTGATGTCTTGAGAGCGTCTCTTTAAATTGGTAATTATTAGTGAATATTAGCACGTTGACACACTCCTAGCAACTTCAAATGAGCGACATGAAATTTTGAGACGTTTCAGACAAATCAAATTAATTCTTATTGATTCTATGAATGTGATTTATGATTCTATGAATGTGATTTATGATTATATGAATGTGATATATGATTCTATGAATGTGATTTATGATTCTATGAATGTGATTTATTATTCTATGAATGTGATTTATTAAAGAAGGTCTTACAATTTATTGCAATTTTATTGTTATAAAGGGGCTTATAGGCAGGTAAATGAGATTTAAAATATAATCCAATCTTTCGAAATATTTTCATCTACGTCATCATCATCATCATCATCATCAGCAGCAGCAGCAGCAGCAGCAGCAGTAGCAACACCAGCAGCATCAACAGCAGCAGTAGTAGTAGTAGTATCATCATCATCATCATAGTCATCATCATTATTATCATCATCATCATCACCACTTCAATATACATGCACTTTTTATTCGAAATAGCCACTCCATGTGCTACATGCGTTTCGTCAAAGGCGGTTGCCACTATGATGATATCATAAATCCTAGCTTCATTGAATTGAAAAACAATTAATACTGTCTTAGGCCTATAGTCTGATGAACTATTAATACTAGAATGCATATTTTTGAAACCAAATTGTTAATTTACCAAGTTACCATTCATTTGATGGCTAATAATCCATTCTTTCAAGTGTTTTTAATAAACATTAATGTTTTTTCCTAATCGAGTAACATCATGGGAGAACCCTATTTCTGGGCCATATGAGCTGTTTGATATGGGATCCTAATTGTAAGTTAAGCCATTTGTAAATAACTAAATTACATAATAAAACCTTGAAATCATGTTATCATTGCCTCACACTTTCAAGCTTAAACATGCTGCCGAATGCTTTTTTTCCATATATTGCATAGTGTTTACAAGTAGGTTAAATATAAACCTTGAAGAATTACGATATGTCGAGCAGAACATATGTTCAATTTGCATTAATCGTTACCCGAATTGAAACTTAATGCATAAATGCTATTTTAACATACTATTTGGTGAACGGCGAGATAAACTGAACGAATAAAAATACGAGAAATTACGGTTAGTTTCTCCCTTGTTAAAATGTAAATACACTCTTGCAATTTCCATTTAATCTAAGGTAATGTCTTCTTTTTTAATTCCAGATGGAATGTTTATGTATCTGTTAAATGTAAGCTAAACATATAACTGTATTTTCTTCAGTACTTGCACCACTTTTTGTTTGACTATAATGTATGTGTCAATTCTTACTAATTTGAGAGACCATTGTAGAAGATTTGTATAAACGTGACTCATACTAAAGCGACAATGTGCCTTTAAGACGCAATAAGCACATAAACAGTTCGTTCACCGGCAGGCGAATTGCACAATCACATGTTAAACCAGCCATTAAGCCATGTGATATTGCGTAAGAAGGTGGCTAAAAATCCAAATTCTCCTTTCAATATGACATCCGTCGGAATGACAATTGTAATATATTGCCTGGACGAAAGACGTAGACCGTAAAGTATACAAAACGTAAAACCGTGATGATATAAGCAGCGCAAGGACATGTGCACGCATGGCAGGGTTTAGAAAAATAGGACTAGAGTTGCCCGGGAATTTATTTTTCGCCATTGCGTCATTACAGGTCCACACAACCACACTTGCCATTATCGCCACCATGTTAACTACCAACACCATCGTCGTCGCATTGTCAACATCAGCATTGTTTCATACATCGCCTTGATGTTGTAATTATGTAGGCACTTATCATTATCATCACAGTCATCATCATCAGCAGCAGTAGCACTAGCAGAAGCATCATCAGCAGCAGCGTCCTCGTCATAGTAATCATCATCATCAGCAGCAGCAGCATCACCATCATCATCATCATCTTCTTCTTTTTCTTCATCTGCATCATCATTACTATTGTCAGCATCTTCTTTGTCATGGTCATTGTCATCGTATTTATTAATTATCAAGCATTGTCAATTACTACCACCCAAACCACCATGATATCTTGAAAATATACCATACCTAAACCAACATGTCTAGGTTATTACAGGCTTAACTTCCTCCAATTGACATGATCATATTTGCTGCATCACCTTTATGTTTTAGTGCTCAGAAGCCTTTTAAATGTGGTAATACATTTAAATGCTCGGTTTACGAAGCATAACACAGGCGACAATGTGTTTACACAAGAGATGGCGTAAGAATCGTTTAACTCCCGTAACGCACAATGTATTTGATCTGTGGTTTGTAATCGGAAAATGACAAATTTGCTCATATGTTAAAGAAAATTTAAAATTGTGATATCATAAAATACTTCATTTCTACATCAGAAGTAATCTATTTGTACTATGCATGCAAACTCTCAGGTCATTCCACAAAGTAAGAGGGCTTCAAAAACGCATTTAAGAATGGCACATGATAAGCCATCTGGCTTGCGTTTTCAGTTCTTTGACTAAATGGGGAGCGTGAGCAAAAGTATGTACTTATTTCATATCAATCAGTTAAATGAACAGTACGTTTTGACATACCTTCGTTCCATATTTATTTTAGGTTTTTGTGTATAGCCGATTACTAGGCATTATATAAATTGTGTTTGTACCGTCTTTGCAATTAATGTATGTAACACATATCAGGAATGTTTAGGAACAGACTTTTTCGCCATTTTAATAATAGTATGATAAATCTTAATGACAAATCTCTTTTTAAATATGACTCACACACGCACAGTCTCTCTCTGTCCCCCTCTCTATTCGTTATATAAAGAACTGTGTATTTTGTTCTTACACCCAACTAGATATCCACAAAATATTCTACATCCGCTGGCTTATTTATACTTCAATGTCTGGCTGTATTATGAAACAGATCGTAATATTTCGATTATTTATCCAAAGTATTAGAACATTGATCCCGTATTAAAGTATGACCTATAGTATTCATTTGAATACTGGCCAGAGTGCCTTTAACCGAAACATACACGGTGACCCAAATTTTACCATTTAGAAAGCGTTTTTCTACTTTAAATCGAACGAGTTCTTAACAGCTGAATTACTAATTTGAAATTTTCTGGTTGCTGTAAACGCTACTGCAAGGTAGCGGATCTTATTTTTTGTAGAATCCTTCGTAGTATTGTCCTTATTTGAATAAGACAAAAAAAACTGTATTTAAACAGATAAGTGGTGTATTATTACTAATTATCACAATAATTTTATTTTAGTGAAGTATGCATTTAATTACCGTATGAGAAATCTTATTGCATCTGGAAAGGAATTGCGCACAGATATTATCTGCATACCAACAATTATTTGTGTTCGAATAAGAAAAGGATTATCTCTAACACACTTATATCGTCAGCTTGTGTTAGATTAAACATATCTCACTACTGTGTTGATTATCTCTAACACACTTATATCGTCAGCTTGTGTTAGATTAAACATATCTCACTACTGTGTTGATTATCTCTAACACACTTATATCGTCAGCTTGTGTTAGATTAAACATATCTCACTACTGTGTTGATTATCTCTAACACACTTATATCGTCAGCTTGTGTTAGATTAAACATATCTCACTACTGTGTTGATTATCTCTAACACACTTATATCGTCAGCTTGTGTTAGATTAAACATATCTCACTACTGTGTTTATTATCTCTAACACACTTATATCGTCAGCTTGTGTTAGATTAAACATATCCCACTACTGTGTTGATTATCTCTAACACACTTATATCGTCAGCTTGTGTTAGATTAAACATATCTCACTACTGTGTTGATTATCTCTAACACACTTATATCGTCAGCTTGTGTTAGATTAAACATATCTCACTGCTGTGTTTATTGACTGATGTATTAATTAGCGGACAGATTAATTTTGGTAAGTTATATTTAACAAGTATATTTGTTATAATCTTCATTAATTATATGAAATCTGTTAATTTAAGAGACCTGTTCGCAGACAGGCAAATTGACAATTTTCTTTTTTTTTCTTATATCCGAAAAAGAAAAAAAAAACCCGTTTTATATCAACAACCGAAGTAACACTACTGACAAAGAAATATCTTGAAAATATGGTGTCTTTTATGAAAAATCTTCAATTGAAATGGATGAAATTATAAAGCGTTTGTAACAGTTGTTTTAGTTCGAATTCGAATTATAATATACATCTGTATTTTAGTGTTCGTTCGCCTCATTATCTTAACCACCTTTTCATTTCTTCTTCGGTACCGTGTGTACTTCTTCGGTACCGTGTGTACTTCTTCGGTACCGTGTGTACTTCCTATGCAACACTGCCCTCGTCGTGTTCTTATGTACATTCAATTTATCTAACGCTTACTCCTTTTTTCTTCTTGTACTTCTTCTTTTTCTTTATTAATATGCCTTCCTTTCGTTGTTTCCTTCTTCATCAACATGTCAATCATATTTCCACATATTTTTCTTTTTCTTCTTCTTCTCCTTCTACTTGTTTTTCTTCCTTTTTTCTTTTTTTTCTTCTACTTCTTATTTTATGGTTTGTATATGTTGTATTTCTTGCACTGAGAAATAGACGCATTGTTCTAAGTGCATTATGCGTCCTTCTACACAAAAATATACCAACATGATAAAACATATTAACATCAACAGAGCATGTGGCATAATGTAAGTTTTTTAGACTGTTGGCGGAAGCCAACGGTCTTTTGAGAGGGTAATTTCCAAAACGGGTATCGAGGAAAACTACTTCTTTACTTTGCAGGCTATTCGTCAGTAAAGAGCAATCAGAAAGTGTCCTTCAAAACAGCAAAATTTCACAACTGTTTTCTTACATTTTAATTTTTTAAGATAATGTATGTAATATGTATTATAATTTGTATTTTATGTGATTAATTACAATTACAGTTTCTAAAAATGTCAATTTATTAAAAATGTAACTTTAAACTAATGACACCGTTACTGTCGCTATTTACTTGTATGTAACCGAAATAGTGTTCTGGAATAAGACACCAAATTAATGCGCTACATCGGTCATTTTTGACTCTTTGTGAAAGGGATTTTTCTTGTTACCGATTCTAATTCTGAATATGTTGACAACAAATGACTGCAATTTATTAATTTTAAACTGTAGTATGTAAAATCGACAGCTTGCATCGTATGACCTACTTTTGACTCAGTAGGCTACGAAGCACTAACAATCGGTGATCATAACTACTACGCTTCATTCGGGCCCGTTGCAGATGGACTTGTTTACTGGCATGTACAAAATTCCGTTTGCATAATATAAATAGCTGGAACAAAATATTTGTTCTTTACTTACAATTAGTTTTTGTTACGATGTCGTATACTATTGAATCAGAAACCAATTTAACAAGTTTAAAGGTGGGAAATTGAGCTTCATTCAAACAGATGTTTCCTTTTAAGCAAAAATGCATTCATCATTCACATGCTTTTAGTTTCTTTTGTCGCCAACAGTCTTTCTACGCTGTCAGCGTTTTGATTAACATGTGGTACGTCAAATTGTTTACGTGCTGAACACGAAATTCCCTGTAACTCTACGCACGCGTCATCTATTAATTTTTTCATCGCTTTTGTTTTCATAATTTCATGAAGAGAAACGGTCAGACACACTTTTTATACACGTGGTTTATAAATGTTTATTCAGTATATTATTCTATGTATTGATCATGAACAAAATAACAGTTTTCTATGTGTTAAATAATTATTTTACTGAAACGTAATGGGTGTTTATATAAAATAATACCATATTATAACATGTAATACAGTATAGTATAATGTTTTATAATTTAATATAATGCAACGCAATGAAAATATTGTTTGCATTATTTGGTGTCAATATCTTATACATTTTAGGTGTATAGAATGGTTGATCCATTGATCTTGCATATTCCTTCACTTAAATTCAGTTAAGCTAATCTTCCATGACATAATACTCCGCGCTGCAGTTTCATAAATACTATATGAACAGTACCGTGAAAGCTATTGTTAAACGCACCACTGAACTCGAACTGAGAGATCATTCCAATTGAGGTGTTTAGTATATAAATCCTCTGCAGCGAGACAGTAACGAATTATTGCTCCCGATACGTTATAATAGGGTAAATCTACATGAAATAGGACGGAAGGTGAATATCACTGCTACTCGTCTATAGAGAATACTAGGTTAGTGTTGAATAAAGATAAGTTTATTTAGCAAAACTTATAAAAAACCTAAACAACGAGCCTTGGCGAGTGGTTCAGCTTTTCGTGCCAAGCAAATAAACTTATCTTTGATCAACACTTACCTGGTATTCTATTTATCCCATCATTTTCTAACATTAACGAAAGAAAATTACTACTTAAAACGATAAACATCAAATGACGTCACGAAATTAAACAAAATGGCGTTATTATACTGAAAGTGTTTGTTGTATTCAACAGGGTGGAAATACAGCTAAGTTTATCCCACGGTGTGTTATTTCTTCAATGCAGGCGTGATGATGGGATTAAATCATTATCATTATTTTATATTTTTCTATATTCATTTTCAATCTTTTTACGGATCAATGCATATAAGTAACACATAGAGCCGTTGCAGTCAAGTGCATTTTTTATTACCTATGTATTTTATCAATGTAGTATGAAAGCGGTTCAAACTTGTTGCTAATACATCGTGGGTTGAGCGTGAAACTATTGTATCTGCTTAACAATTCTATATCAGATACAATAGTATCACGCTCAACCCTCGACATGTATTTAGTTAATGGCCTTCCATACATGAGCCTATAGAACGTTTGACGTTCAATTAAAGTGTGTATTACGATCTTTCATATCAATTATTTTCAAAACAAAGCAGATAAAAGTGACAATAAAACTTGAAAGCTAACAGAAAAACATAAAAATGACGAAGGAAAACTAGTGTCGAGTTTTGGCATCCTTTATTAGTGCTGTGTTACCTGAACCAACTGTCAAGTCAATGTATATACATGTATTTGAGTTTTCGTTTGTACAGACGGAAACTATTTGGTGATTTAAAACTAGCTTATTGTGCGTTTAAAGCAATGTTTGTTCTTAACTTTTATTCCATTTTAAATAGAGATATATGTTTATTACCTAGTAACTTTATTTGGTTAATTGTATTAATGCAACTATATCTGTCATCATCATCATCATCATCATCATCATCATCATCATCATCATTTTCGTCATCAACTTCATTATCATCATATTAATCTTCGTCTTTATCATCATCTTCATCATCATCTTCGCCAAACTTATCATCAACTTTATTGTCATCATCTCTATCATCATCTTTATTATCATCATTATCATAATTATCGTATTTAACTTCAATATCATCATCGTCTTTTTAACACAAAATACTAGAATACGAATCCTGATTGCAGTAACACTAACGATTTCAAGTAGATTATTTTTGTGCGCAAACGTGTTACAGGATATATTCGCGACGAAATCAGTATTAGTTAAGTATCTGCTCTTCAATCTTGACACGTAATTAAAATATACATTAAGCATTAGCAAAGAATATATGCTTTACTGAAATGAAAAAGGACACACACACACTGTTTAAGATGTAACCATGCCAGAGATATGCATGTAGCGGTTGTTCTGTATTATGTTTCCTTAACATTAACCTTTATACTGTGACGTTGAAGTATACTTTTTTTATTACTTTGCCAAAAAATAATCATATGACTTGTGTACAATACGAACCTTGATTTTGAAGGAAACGTATAACTAGAACTGTTATTGTTTTGTTATGATTTATCTGTATTATCGTGAGTGAGTATATCTTTGAAGTCACACACTATACTGTACCAAAGGTTTGCTTAATGTAAGATGTTCGCTGGCGAGCGTAACGCCGCTGTGAATTATAGCCCAGTGTTACTAAAATAAATACGCGCACAATCTTTGAACTATGTGTTGTATGTGAATATCAATATACAGTACGATTGTTAAATAATACACACAATTACAAAGCAGATCCTAATCCTTCGAAACGACTAACACGCGTTATGCAGTGTTATCAAAATAAATCTGGACGGTTACACATACATATTACTGGCAATTATTGCGCAGCGCTTGCTTTCATAAGGACATTCAAATACTCATTCTTCGAAACGACCATCCAATGTTTTGTTTGTGTCATTCAATGAAAAACAGCGCATTAACACATACTTCCTTTGTTACAGTTAATGTGCAGAAGTTGTATTGTGTCGCCTGAAAAGGCGACATATAGGCGTTACTTTTGGCGGCGTCGGCGGTGGCGGCGTTGTTGGCAGCGGCGTCGGCGGCGGCGACGGCATCGGCGTTGGCGGCGGCGTTCCCTTCAGTCTGTGCAGACAATAACTGTTTTTCTGCAATCATGTTGAAACTTTAGGGAAGTGTTAGTAGGCATAAAAGGAAGGTAACGTTCCATTTTCGGCATAATTGCTCTTATCGTACTTGAGTTATGCCTCCGTTATAAAAAAAAATTGTTTGAAATAAATATAGTGCAGACTATAACTTGTGAAGTTTTTGTGCAATCATTATGCAACTTTAGGGATGTGTTAGTAGGCATAAAAGGAAGGATAAGTTTGTTTTCAGCTCTTATCGTACTTGAGTTATGCGCCATCAGGCGACACATCCGATTCGCGGAGTTCTAGTTCAATTTAAGGTTTTGCTTTCATATTGACATTAAAAATATAATTAATCGAAATGACCAACCAACATTTGTTTGTGTAATCAAGTTTAGATCAGGGCGTTAACATATTCATGTTGCTAATAGTTCTTTTGAAATTTTACTTCTAAATACTTATACTTTGAAATAGCCACCCCTCAAGCGGTGTTTAAATGTCTGTTCTAAATCTTCTTCCACATTGATAGTTCTGTTTAAAGACTGTTGTTGAAGCATACGAATTTACTGTTAAGTAGAGAATATACTGTTAAGTCAATTAAAGTTTTTGTTCATGTTTTTTTCCCGAAAAGATTACATAATATGTCATTGAAATCATGTTAGCATTGACCCACCCTTTCTTGCTTTAAATTGCAAAACATGCGCGTGCATACCTGAATTTTAATGCATTCGTTCGGTAACTGCTAATAGGCTGAATTGCACGACTGCCGAATGTATTTTCCATAGATTACATCGTGTTTACAAGTAGGCTTATGAATAACTTTGAATACGTTTTATCGAACAGAACACCTGTTAAATTAGCATTAACCATTACCCGTTTTTATACTAATTGATTTATTTTTCTTCATTTAAAACCAACATTTTCTGGTTAGTTATATTTTCACGAATTTCTGTTTTGTTTTGTTTTTTCTGTACAACACATGCACCAATAAAATGCTTACATTGCTGTAAGTGTTAAAACAAATCATTATATATTAGTACTATTGATCCGCGCACATTCAGCAAACATTTAAATGTTATTTATGTTTTTGTTCCTGCAACAATTTTGTTGGCTAAATGTAAGAATCTGATCGTTTTAATATATCTGAAATACTAGTACGTGTTAGTACGTGTACATGCGCATTTGTAGACTCATAATAACAATTAAATGCACCTTTAAGACGCATAAAGTACATAGACTGATAGTTCACCGGCTGGAAAATTGCGCAATCGCACAAAACCAACCATTAAGAGTCATGATATTATATAAAAACAATGTCTGCAAATCCAGATCTCCTTTCAAACGTAACATTCGTCGAAATAACGATCGCTGTCGCCTGGACAAAAGATGTGGACCGTAAAATTTGCAAACGTAACACATGAACATGAGCTCCGCCACAAATGAGTTGAAGGACACATGCGAAACGAAGGTTATAGTTGGACGTGGACGAATAAAATCATCATCATTACTACTTACACCAACACCATCGTCATCATCATCCTAACTACCACCACCATCAGCATGATAACCGTCTTTCATGCACTTATCAATATTTTCCCCCAGGGGGTTAGCGGCGGGCAGACCTAGGGCAACTTGACAAATGTTTTTTGGGGGGTCTAATTCCCCACTCTAGAGCCAAGCATATTTGTCGAAATCCCCTCAGTGGGAGATGCTATATATCTATCAAATGGCCCGGGGCATATATTACCGGGATCTAAATTCCAACCAAAGTATATTTCCCCGGGACCCAGAATCATTCGGCATGTCAAATTCCTGCCTGTCGGGAATCGCTTGCGGTCTAAAGTCCCCTATATGCCCGCCGCTCCCCCCCCCCCCCCCCCCCCGTGGGGGAAAACATTGATAGGTGCATGATTATCATCTCATCGTATTGCACCTTGTATGTTGCAATCAAGTTCGCCCTTATAATAATCAGAAAAACATCGTCACTATAACAATCATCATCGTCAACAATTTCTTCGTCATCGCCATAATTATCTTATTGTTAAGTATGAATGTAATATCATTTTTATATAAATTAAATACTTTTAACTCATCGTCATCCACACCATGACATCTCGGAAATAGTCCAAGCTGAAACCGTGATGTTCAGACTATTACCGTCTACCACAAAACGGGATAAATCACCAGGCAGTGTGCCTTAAAACGAAACGGACACGGTCACCCGTACATTTGACCATTTGTTACGAAAGCGTTATACCGTACCGCTTTCAAGCAAACTGGTTCTGAACCGCTGAATTACATGTTCGAAAACATTCTAGCTGCGTTACGCGCTACTGCTATGTAGTGAGTCTTACTTTGTGAATGTCTAATTCTGCGTATTGTTGTTCTTATAAAAAATAAATCAACATATCTGAATTTAACGTTTTTAGAGGTGTGCTATTATTAATTACGATAATAATATTATTTTTGTGAAGTCCTTCATGCATGTTATTACTTTGAGATACATTTGGTTGAATCTTGGAAAGGAGTTGCGCACAGACAAATACATGTAAACAGACAATTAATTAACTTGGTTTGAACGAGAAATAAGACTAGCTTTAACAAACTTATATCGTCAGCATGTGTTGGATTAAACAAATTTCGCTACTATGTTTATTAACGGATATGTTAATATACGGCCAAATTAATTTTGGTAAGTAAAATTTAACATTCGTGTTGTTATAATTTTCATTAATTATATATGTAAATTATTAGTAATTTAAAACAGAAGAAGATATAATAGCATGCTAACAGTAGCGCGACACTTCGTTATTTCTTCAATTCTGGCCAGTAATAACACCAAACAATTCATTCGAATTAATATATACATTGAAATGTTCGTTTTCTTCCGCCTGCTTTTCTCAACCTACTAATTAATCATCTTCTCTATCGTGCGACTTTATCCTTTCTTACCTCCTAATCTTATTCGCCCTCTTCTAACTCAATATTGACACCAATGTCTTATTTTTCAAATACTACACTTCTTCTTTATTTTTACCATCATTATATGGTTAATATTCCGTGTCATAATCATATTCGTCCTTGTCGTCTTGCTATCGTTCTTCTCTTCATCATCTTTTTTCCTCCTTCTGCGTTTTTTTTTTTAAGTACAAATTATTTTTATGTAGTGTAATGTATTACAATACCAGACACAATAGCAGTACAATACAATCAAATGCAATATAATAATATAAAAACTGTATTTTTTAAGGTTCATACCTTGTACATTTTATATTTATGATATAGAATATTGGATCCGTTGATCTTGCAAATTTCTTTAGTTAAATTCAATTAACGGTATCACAAAATTAATATACTATTGTATAATACGCCGCGCTCCAGTTTCATTAATACTACATAAACCAGGGGCGGGCCCAGGATTTCGGGTTAGGGGGCGTAAACTTTTGATCTTGCAGTTATAATCCCTTTATGTTGTCTGTGGGTCTGCAGTGATCAGCTACAGATCCGTATCAAACATAATATTATATGATAAATCTTTCTCATCCTCAACATTATCATCATCATCATCAGCAGCAGCATCATCATCATGAAATGCACTTTGTTTCACTGAATAAATTAATACTTCACCGTATTATGTTCGAAATACATGTTGGTTCATCTGTATGTCATGAACCTGTTTTGGCGGTAAATTGCCCTTGTTTGATGTGCTTGTTCATTAAATACGTATTTGACATTCAACGTATATATATATCAGGAACATCTTTAAACATGTAAAATCCGTAGCTGACTAAATTCAAACACATACGCATCGAAAATTATTTGTATTATTCATTTACCTCTTCATTTATCTCTTTTCGAAGTGAATGCCATTTTAATAACTCACAAGCTCATAGTCATGCTCATTAATTAATTTCAAATGTGCTATGTACCGTTTTTTTTTCCTCGAACCGAACTAATGAACAGACATAATAAGAGCATGTTATTTTACACAAAGTATTAAAAGGTACTCGTATGATTTCGTTGTGAAATAATACGGCAAGTGAAGCCGACGTTGTGTCAATTTCGCTGACTTATGGTGCCGGTAAAAATGAAAAAGCCAGGAATTGGAACCGACGTTGTGGACACTCCTCTACTTTATCACTTTATAGATGTTTTATGAATGCATAAAACAATATGAAATTTAGTATGATTGCGTATGGAGCAATGAACAAGAAGTTTGACGATTTAGATTTTCGGGAACTAAATTAGTTACATGTATTTACACAAAACTGTTTAAACTCGAAAGTAGTCATTGATTTTACTTTAATTTCGACTTTAAATCATATTTATTCGAAAATTATAAATGTCTTTTATGTGGTGTTGTATGCCAACTGTGTATTGCATCTGACATCTTTACATAACATGTGAATTTAAAAAAGAAAAAAACGTATCATTTACAAATATGGTATATATAACCATTGTCTATAATTTATCATTCTCGATGAAGTTTTGCGCTGGTACTATGGTGTACGTACGAAATCGTAGGGGTCGGGCTAGGTTGCGTATATTTTACTGAATTGTATGTGTATCTTTTACCAAATTGAGCGAGCGATGCGAGGGAAATAAATTTTAGCATATATTTCCAGTTTTGACCGTTTTGTATATGACAATATATGTATAATCCGGGAGTTTTAGGGGGGGGGCGCCGGCCCCTGGAACCGCTTGTGTAAACATGTCGGTAAACGCTGTCGTTAAGCGTATCACCGTGAACTCGAACTGAGATTTCATTCGGATTGTTATAAATTGCGAACGAATTATTGCTCTCTATACGGTATAATAGGGTCAGTACACCTTGAACTACATGTAGGACGGAAGGAGAATGTCGCTGCTATTCGCACAATCATTATATCATTTCAATGTCTTACAGGTGAAATACAGAAAGTGACACATTGAGATCTAGAGCTGTTCCAGTCAAGTGCATTTATTATTACCCATGTATTTTATCATTCTTGTCTGATTGTGGTTTAAACTGGTTGCTAATATGTAGTTTGTGGCCTTTCATATATATGTGCATATAGAACGTTTAATGTTGCAACAAAACTAACCACTTATATTGTCCTCCACCACAGATCTGGCAGTTTAAACGTGCTTTATTATGCAAACGTAGTACATAAAAGTGAATAATTTAGATTGCACTCTTTCTGCTTAAAACCATTATCACGATATTTCATCCTGTTTTGTGATGTGATTTCTTGCAATCTGTAAAAATATTTGGCTTAACAATTACGATATTTTCTTTTATGAAAATGTTACGGCTATGTATAACGCAATGCGTCAATATTTGAAAAGAATATACCATTTGTTTGTGTGTCATCCTCCTCCTCATCATCATCATCATCATCGTCATCATCGTCACCATCAGCAGCATTTGCATCAGTGACACTACTGATCATTACATCTATTTAATATCATCGGCATCATAATGGACTTTAAGATCGTTCTATTATTTATTGTCATGATTACAACATTTTCGCTTACACTTTCATCACACAACAGACTAAAATCCTGCCTGCATTGAAGCTAACAATTTAACATAGTTATTGTGGTAAAAAAGTTACAGGATATATGCGAGACTGAGTTGGCATTAGTTTAGCATCTACCCTTCATGCGTCACGCGTAAATAAAATGTACAGTAATGATATATGCTTTACTGAAATAAAAAGGTTCTGTTCGTACGGAAGTATCTCCGATTATTTGACCCGGACAAAATGTTGCCGCATAATTTATGTCAATTATACAAAACATTGTATGCTAGTAAATTATTACAATTGGTTTGCTCACCGGAATAAAATGCAACAAAGCTAACTAGAGAATAACAGGTTACTGCCTGGTCTTGTGTAATATATCAGGTGAGGCTTAACATAATATAACGGCGAGGCTTATGTATTAGTACATCGTTTCCTTAAACATAAGCATTTTATACCGTGACGTTATTTTGATTACAGTACGGACACTATTCTTATTGAATTTACATATGTACCAAACCGTTAAGGCAAATTGAAGCCATACGAAGTCACTTTTTATTTGATTGATCTTTATTATCTCTTGATGAGCCTATCTTTTACGATGCTACTTTATTATTAGTAACACAATACACATTATCCAAAATTTGCATGCCTAAGCTGCTCGTTGTGAATTAAAGATCAGCTTTCTCTGAAGTAAACTAAAGCAAACACACAGACATTCATCAAATAATGTACTAACAACATAAAACAAGAGCACCCGATAACACAAAAATGCAAATTAGATTATTATCCTTCGAAATGACTAACCCGTGTTTTGTCCGTGTAATCAAAATAATTCATGGCGGTTAAACATCTATATTGCCGTTAGGTATTGAACAGCGATTTTATTGAGATTACGGGTTTGCGTTCACATTGACATTCAAATTATTATTCTTCGAAATGACTAACCTATCTTTTGTTAGTGTTATTTAATGAAAATCCGGACATTAAGGTATAATTACCCCAAAACGGAAGTCACATCATCAGGGCTGTCAGTTAGATAATAATCACATATGGTTGAGTGCAGGATGCAAAGAATTGGTAAAATACAGTTTACATGATATGTTTTGGTATCATTTTAAAGGTATATATGTAAGCAATATGAAAAAGGCTGTTATTGTGCACTACTTTGTCTAGTTGTTCCCAGCTTCATAACTTTTGGCCCATGTATTCATGCGCATAATGGCAGCCTCCATGGCCGTCAAAACCGGTGTGTATTTTCTAAGGTAAATATTTTGAGTTACAATGCATAGAATTTTTTGATATGCTGTTTTTTTTAAAGGTTATGGCCTAATCTTTCCAACAATGTATGGTGATATATTGGAAAGTAGCTTGGTCATGGTGAAAATTGATATCAAACTTTGAATATTTTATATGTAACAAAGAAGGAATTTATTTGCGCATGCGTAACCTTTACACGTAATTCCTGCTAACAGTTATTGTGCAGTCGTTGTTATTCAATTTACGGGTTTGCTTTCATATTTACATGCAAAATCTAATTCACCGAAATGGCAAACCACCATCTGTTTGTGTTATCAATTGAGATCAGGGCGATCACACTTTTATTTTGAAAAAAGGTACTGAGTATTGTATTTTTTTATATGATTGCTTCGACATCATGCTAATATTTGTTGGCCCGATTTGTTTTATTGCATTCGATAATAGTCTAAGTAATCAGACAGTGTCTACCTATATCCTGGTGAATCTTTTTAAGTAATCATCATATGCATGAACTCAACTTTATACTGTCATTTACCGTTTCCGCTCATAATGCGTTCTTCCAATAGTTATTTTTCTGATCTTTAGATCTTTCTCCCTGTTTAAAGTGTAAATCATCAGCTAAAGTAACGATCTTAAATGTTTATTTACAAATGAAGCGTGTCGTGGGAAAACCGGGCTTAATGCATGTTTAGTCCGCACAGGCACTTTCCGCCTACAGTGGATGTATGTTGAGAAGAGACTTTCTTGAAACTGAAAATACAATAAAAGCGGAAAGTGCCGTCCTGGATTACCCTGTGTGGACTGCACAGTCTAATCCGGGACGACACTTTACGTACATGCATTAAGCCCGGTTTTCCCACGACACTCCTCATTTTTGTGTGCATCCATAAAATCTAAGATAACAGTTAAGTGTTATTTGTCTCTGTCCACATAACAATGCTGTTTGATTTTAGTTATGCTTCTCTTATTCATACTTAATCTGATAGACCATTGTAATATACAGTAGTATATTTTATGACTCATAAACAGGAAGCAATGTGCCTTTAAGACGCATACAGAACACAGCCGGTTCGTTCACCGGCTCGCAAATGGCGCAATCACATAAAAGTCGCCATTAATATTAAATTATAAATGATATTATGTAAAAAAAATGGCTACAAATCTAAATCCTCTGTCCAGTCAACGTGTAACATCCGTCCGAATGAGGATCGTCATTGGCAGGACGCAAGACATACCGTAAAATCGGAAAAAACGTAAAACATGAAAATGAGCTAAGTTTGAAAGTCACAGATGAGTTGGAGGACATGCACGTAGACGAGAAAAGTAGAAATGGAAGTACCAGTTGCATGTGGACGAATATTATCACTTTCATTACTACCAGCACCAACATCATCGCCATCATCATCATGGCCTAACTACATGCACCAACATCATCGCCATCATCATCATGGCCTAACTACCTGCGCCAACATCATCGCCATCATCATCATGGCCTAACTACCAGCACCAACATCATCGCCATCATCATCGTGGCCTAACTACCAGCACCATTAGCATGATCACCGTCCTCGTTATCATCGAATCGTCTTGAATGATGTAATCATGTACGCCATTATAATAATTATAAAAGCAGCGTCATAATAATAATTATCATCGTCATCCTCTTCTTAGTCATCGCCATTATCATCTTATTTGTTAATTATCAATTATAATTATAAACATTACTTCCACCTAACCTCGTCATCAGCACCATGGCATCTCAGTAATATTCCAATCCCGAATTGTGATGCTTAGAGTTCTACCTTTCTACTTTTAACATTTCGGATTAAACATTTCCAGTCAAATGTATACTTTTTGATGCAACACTATTATAGAAGCATTCTTATTTAATATTTTTTGTTTACTATGCATATATTTTATATAAATTGTTTTGTGACAGACTTTTGCGATTTGGTAATATCTGTTGTTGCTTTTATGCCCCCGGCATCTTGATGCAGGAGGCATATAGTGATCGTCCTGTCCGTCCTTCCGTCCTTCCGTCCGTGACAAGGTTAAGTAGATTTTACCGTTTAGTCTAGCACTAACACCGCTTACTACAACACTTTGATACTTACACAGTTGTTGCTTATGACCATTCACTATCCACCCATATGACCTTGACCTTGACCTAATTTGGACTAAGAAATGGGCTACCCAGCACTAACCGTTGGCATGTGTGTTTATTAAACACAGAATCTTGTTTTCAGTTAATTCACATTTGTACATGATCTGTTGTCTTGAATCGCTAAATAACTTAACATGAATAATAAAGGTATAAACATCGATGAAAAAAATCATGCGTTTGAATTGATAATCGGGAATGACAATTCTTTTGAGATATTATTAGAGATTATATTAGCAAACGTTTCTAGATTATTATCATAGTATTTACACAATCGATCATATATTTGAGTATGGACCCATGTATAATTTAGTTCTTTACCAGGCAATGTACCTTTTAAACGACGCAGACACGGTGATCCGTACATTTGACCATTTGTTGCGAAAGCGTTATACCGCTGTAAAGCAAACTGTTCTTAACCGCAGAAATACAATTTGGAAAACCTGCGTTAAAAGCTACTGCTATTTTGCGAGTTGCGAGTGAATGTAGAATCCTGCTTTCTATTATTCTTATTAAAATAAGACAACAGAACTGAATTTAATCAGCTCAGAGGTGTGTCATTTTTAATTAATAATATTATTTATGTAAAGTCCGTGTATGCATTTAATTACTGGGTGAGAAATCTTATTAAATGTTGGAAAATAGTTGCGCACAGACATAATTATATCTGTAAACAAACAATTATTTTTGTTTGAAAAAGAAAAAGGGTTATCTCTAACGAAATAATATCGTCAGCATGTGTTGCATTAAACATATCTCAGTACTGTGTTTATTGACGGATATATTAATTAGCGGACAGATCAATTTCGGTAAGTGATATTTAACACTTTTGTTAAAATTTTCCTAAATTATATATGTACGTTAAAACTTTTATTATATTGCTTGATTAAAACGCATCATTTGACAAGCGGTATTTTAATACAAAACAGTCATTTGTTCTTTCTTCTAGTATTATGGATCTAAGATCAAGCGGCTTTCAAAACTTGTAATGGAAATTTGTAAAACCATATGTTTTTGATTAAATATTACAAAAAACGCATAGAGGATATATGTTACAAAAATAAATTATTTGAACTAAATGTAGTATCGTTTTAAACTCATTACTAAGGCCACATGTCCGTATGCAAGGTATCCGGAAAAAATGTGTTCTTCTTGTCTCGTCTTAAACGGTTGTTTTCCATACATAAATACCACGAATGAACACATTTTCTCTCAATGGATACTTAGTAATCTGTCTGAAAAAATAAAATTACCAAAGCCACAAACCGCGGGGATCTTATCAAATAGCCCGTAGAACAATACCGCTAAACCGTGCAATTGCGTAATGCATTGATGATAAGGATCTACATGAAGATACAACTAACATGTCACACTTCGTCTCCATAAGCCTTTCCCAAAACTAAGTTATCTCCCCTGGAAATTACGTCCCGTTATTGCGAATTCGCATCCGCCATATTTGAAACCGGACTTCCGACGACTTTTTCCCTAGCTTGCCATATAAAGTATTTTAAATCTAAGACCAAGCGGCTATCAAAACTTGTAATTGAAATTTTTGATTAACTTTTACAAAAAAACTCATAGAGGATATATGTTACAAAAATGAATTATTAGAACTAAATGTAATATCATTTTAAACTCATTACTAAGGCCACATGTCCGTATGCCAGATCTCCGGAAAAAAATGTAGTCTCCTTGTCTCGTCTTAAACGGTTGTTTTCCATACATAAATACCAGGAATGAACACATTTTCTTTAATGGATACTTAGTTATCTGTCTGAAAAAATAAAAATACCAAAGCCACAAACCGCGGGGATCTTATCAAATTGCCCTTAGAACAATACCGCTAAATCGTGCAATTGCGTAATGCATTGATGATAAAGATCTACATGCAGAGACAACTAACATGTCACACTTCGTCACGTAGACGCTATTGTTAAACGCACTACGCTGAACTTGAACTGAGAGTTTATTTCGATTGTGGCATTGAGAATAAGTGCATCCGTCATACAGTACATGACTAGTTATTGCACTCAATACTGTAATAGGATTAATCCACCTGGATGATTACAGTTGCTACTCTCGTCATCGTCGTGGTCGTCATCATCATCATCATCATCATCATCATCATCAGCAGCAGCAGCAGCAGCAGCAGCAGCAGCAGCAACAACAACAACAACCATAAATCAACATCATTGTCATCATCATCATCATCATCTTCATCATCATTATCATCATCATCGTCATCAACAACAACAACAGCAACATAATCAACATCATTGTCATCATCATCAGTCTTCATTGACTTCTCAACACAGAGAACGCATTTCTATTCCAGTCCAATACATCAGACTCAGACAGGAATGTAACATGTTGAATTATAGATGAAATGCCTATAGTGACAGATTGAGATCCAGACCGGCTGCAATAAAGTGCATATATTATTGCAGATGCATTTTATAATTGTAGTCCGTTAGCGGTTCAAATTGGTTGCTAATATTTAGTTTATGGCATTTCATGCATGTGCATATGTGCATATGTTTTACAGGTAAAAAATATAACCGCTGATATTGACGACCAAAAGAGACTGACATGTCTTAGAGTTTAAACGTTGTCTACTTAAAAGAAAATGTCACTATGTTCAGAATACAATACATTGAATATGTTATCACTCTTCAGCTTTACAAACATTTTAAATGTTATTGAAAAAAAACTATTATCTCTATATTTTGTCATGGTTTGTGATTAATTAGAATATATGTTGGTTTCATATTAAGATCTGCTTTGTAATATGTTCTTGTTAAGAAATTGTTACGAATATCTACTACGCAATGCGTCGATATTTTAATAACGTTTACAGTGTGTTTGTGTTTGTGTTGTGTTTGTGTTTGTGTTTGTGTTTGTGTTTGTGTTTGTGTTGTGTTGTGTTTGTGTTTGTGTTGTGTTGTGTTGTGTTGTGTTGTGTTGTGTATGTGTTTGTGTTTGTGTTGTGTTTGTATTTGTGTTGTGTTTGTGTCGTGTTTGTGTCGTGTTTGTGTTTGTGTTGTGTTGTGTTGTGTTTGTGTTGTGTTGTGGTGTGTTGTGCTTTTCGTATAATAATCCTATGGTGGTCATCCTTATATTCTGTATTATTTGTTATAAGAGTGAGCTCCATATTACCTACCATTTAAAACTTTTGTCAATTCCTGTATTATCTATGGCAGTTGTTGACGAACTCATCAACTACTGAAAATAATTTCACACTTTGAAATGAATCTAATACATTTCCGACAAACCCCCCACATTCAATTATTTTATACTTTAATTATATTGTTTTTCCGTATGTTGTTCTTTGTCAAAATATGTGCAGAAGGATGTTATCGTGACAGTGTCACTTTAATTTGGTAATTGTTCATAAATATTTGCACTTTGTCACGATCTTGGAAGTTTCAAATGAGGGAAAGACCGCTTGAGACATTTCAGACAAATCGTCATCATCATCATCATCATCATCATCATCATCATCATCATCATCATCATTGGCATCATTATCATCATATATAAGTTTAATAATTAGCATAAATATCGTACTTAACATAAAATAATCATCGTCGTTTTATTATCGTCATTATTGCAAAATATCCGCTTCTTTTCAACACACAATTTAAAAAAATCCTGCCTGCATTTGTGTTGTGTTTTAAATAGTTTTGTGTGGTCAAAAGTGTTACCGGATACTTTAGATGCGATGTTAGCATTTGTTATACATCTGCATTTCATTATACATCTGCATTTCATTTGTCACACGTATATAAAATATAAGTGCATATAATGCTGTACTATAATAAATAGGCCATCTTCTTACGGAAGTATCTCAGATTATTTGACCCGGACAAATGTTTGCCGCATAATTGATGTAAATTATACAATAAATTATAAAAATTATTTCAATACATGTGAGCATGATCTCACCTGTTTAGTTTGTAACCATTGCCCACTGTTTAATATGTAACAGAGCCAGACATATACAGTTATGTACATGTAATACTGTATCTTACGTTACCTCAACATTTGCTTTTATGCTGTGATATTAAAGTATAAATTTTGATAACTTTGCTGAACTTATTCCACATTGCTTTTATACATGAACTTGTACTTAACTTTGAATTTGAAATAGTGTATAAAAATTATGAACGGCCACCGGCAAAACTTTGCGAAACCGAAAATTCGCAAACTGAAGTACCATTTTTCTTTCAGATATTACTATTTTACATAAAGTGTGGGTTAAAGTGTTTAATTGTGATCAATAATTGATTTTTTTCACATAAAAATTGCATTTCTTTCATTATGAAATTAATGTGCAAAATTGGCTTTCCCATGGGATTTTAAAATTTTCCCACGGGATTTTCATTTTCCCATTGGATTTTTATTTTTTCCCATGGGATTTTTGTCCCACTTTTTGTGTGGGAAAAAAATTCAGTGGGATTTTTTATTTTTTCAAATATGCTTTTTTATGCATATATATATGCGTATTAAGCTTTGTTAAACTGTTTGCACTAATTACCGTTGAAAATTATGATTAGAAAAAAAATCCCACTTTTTAAATAGGAAAAAATCCAGTGTGAACAAAATGTTATTTTATTAAAAAACTAGAAGAAATATCTTGGGCTAGTTAAAAAATTGTATTATTTAATATTTCTGAGTATTTCTATAAGCGTTTTCTTTATCTTTAAATTTTGATTTTTTTTCCCCCACTTTTGAAAGCGATATTTTTTATTTCGTAGGAAAATGTGTATATTTCTTCAGTTACAATCTACGTAATGTATCATTGATTAAATTGTGACATTCAGTGTCTTAAAAGTATCAGAATTTCATTGTTTAAAGGCATGATATATAGAGTAGAACCTGTGACACGGCGGTCGAGCGATTGACCGATTCTGTACATATTGTTTCAGCTAGTTATAATATTAAAATGTTAATACAATTAATGCATATTATGCTTAATTCGAACGTCCATTCATTTTTGTCATATATCAGTAAATGATAAAATGAGGCTAGTTTAATATTTCAAACAGTAAATTAATTTTTTTGTGAAACCCGAAGAAACGTTTAAATTTGGTACACACGCCATTCCACTCAGTTGATGAAGATACTCATATAATAAAATGTACGAGTAATTAAATTACCATATGTCATGTATTTTTTTTTTACTGATGAATAATTTATAAATAAAATAACGCAAATAACTTCAGATCTCTTGTTACATATTCCCAAGTTTGAATAAGTACTTATATATTTACGATTTACGAAACAGATGTATGTTTACATGAAAACTAGATTTGGATCGTTTTAAATCGATTGCTGCCAAAATAGAATTATGAAGGAAATTTTAAACTTAAACAAATCATTGTACATACAATCAATTTCATGGTCCTTAGTTACCGCATATTTCAAATAGTTATATTTGATCAAAAATACGCATCAAAACTGGCCCTTTTAGGTCAATAAACTATATATGCCCACAATTCCCTTCTAATCGCCGTATAATTAAATACTACATGTTTATTTTCACGCGTATATCAGAATCCATGAACACTTGTAAATTCAGTGGCTGTAATATCGCATTTTAGCTTAATACGTGAAACTATTAAAAGCGTAATTTACTACTGAAGCTGCGGGGCGCCTCCGGTACGGTGAAAACGTGTCTTGCCGCACAATGTGTTTACTGCCAACGGTTCGAGCCTCGATGACAGCCTCGGCAGACAGCCGCGCAAACCTCAGGCTCTCCTACTGGAGCCCGACGCCTCTCGACCGCACCGTTTCCGACAAAGACGCTAAGTTAGCAGTGGCGCAACGCTACCTTTCTAACCACGTATATTTGTATTGATATATAAGCAAAATGTCTCCTGGTGCACAACTTCTCTACGCCAAACGGTGTGAGCATCGATGCCCTGACCTAAACAGGCAGCCGCGGGAACCTCAAGGTTTGCATGTATTCGTATTAATATATTGTATATCTCGGAAACATTATCCTGACACTGACCTTTATGCATACATATATAACTAACCCGATATATTAGTGTCCGTACTGAAACCGATTTAATCGATGAAAATGTAACCGACTGAAACTCACCGTTCTGACACCATTAAACGCGTATAGGGTTTACGAGTGTCATGTTAAAGTATCCGAGCAATACAATCTGCCAAAATGTGTCTTGCTGCACTATATATGCACGGCCAACGGTTCGAGTCTCGATGCCCGGGCCTGGGTATTCAGCCACGGGAGCCTCAAGCGCTCCTACTGGAAGTGGTCCGACGCCTCTCCGCCGCACCGTTCCTGAGAAAGACGCTATTTTAGCAGCGGTGTAACGTTGTCCTACTTAACGTGTATATTCGTATTAATATATAGGCAAAAATCTCCTTGCGAACAATTTCGCTACGCTCAACGGTTTGAGCCTTGAGGCCCGGACCTGGACTCGAGTTGGCTGTTCACGAGCACCCGCCTGATCGACCTGAATCCGCTAGATCATTTTCTGGAAGA
This sequence comes from Congeria kusceri, assembly GCA_027627225.1. Taxonomy (NCBI): domain Eukaryota; kingdom Metazoa; phylum Mollusca; class Bivalvia; order Myida; family Dreissenidae; genus Congeria; species Congeria kusceri. Next base: position 36,105,093 of record CM051033.1, read on the forward strand.
ATAGGTTGCATAGCCTGACTTCCGCTCCGGGAAGGTCCTCTTCAATCCCCGCAGTCAAACGATGGAGGCGTTCTAGACCACTAAATCTGCATCGTAGGCTTAGCCTGCTCTGCCCAGGAGATCAATGTCCTTAGTCCTAAGCGCGATAGAGATTGTGTGAGTCAGTTTGAAACCGTGCAAACTCCAATATATTACGCTAGAAGGGCAGAATGACCGCGTTGGCCGCCAGTAAACCCCCTGTTCCGTAGAATTTACAAGAGCAAGTTGGCCGTGGCGGGACCGGAAGGCTACCCATACGCCGTACACGAGAATCTCCAAATACAACGTGCAATTTACTTAGTTGTAATTGTGTACAGACATAAACATGCTTGTAATTATTATTAGTTCGTTACACGGAGTACGAGCAGTGTTCTAATTCTCACCACATTCGTTTTCAATAAAACGTGTTACTCATTAAATGATGACACTGCTGCTGCTGATGGTGATGATAATAATAATGATGATGATGATGATGATGACGATGATGAAACAAATACTGATCAGATATTGATGATTATGATGATGATGATGACGACGACGACGGCGATGATGATGATGATGACGGTGCTGATGATGATGATTATGCTGAAACAGATACTGATCAGATATTGATGATGATGATGATGATGATAATCATACAACTGATGCTACTACTACTCCCATGCAACTACACCATCATCAACTGACATATTGGTTATGGTACTGATAATATCGATGATCATTATGACGATGAGAATCAAGATGTTGACAATGATGAATTTTAAATGTCACTTTATATAAGAAAAACAAATATTTTATTGCGAAAACTATTTAAATTTCTTTATAAATTTGGTCCTGTTAGTCTTATTTTATCAACAATATTCAAGCAAAAATTATGAAGTGATGGTCTCCATACGTGTTGTGTACGAGCAACCTTCTCATACACAATACACTCGTTTTCATTTAAACATGTTAATCGCCTAATTAATTAGCTACTGCCATAAATCACACACTCCTATTAGTGGATTTATTCACACCTCGTTAACTGGCTAAGAACCGTAACGTGTTTTTATCACCCCGGGCCCGCCCCAGATTCATTTGATTGGTCCTGTTTTCCGCACCTCGGTGGAAGCCCAGCCCCTATCTGAATAAAACTTTTCCATTGGTCAATGGTTCAAGCGACCCCGTCCAATAAAAAGTCTGAAACGGATATTATAATATGACTTATAAATAAACGTTATTCGATTGGCTCAGCGACACACTCTTGAAAGAAAATCATACGTGATGTTGCACAGTTTTTACTTCCATCGTGCAGATATCAGATGTTATTACACCTCACTTGATTATTTCTCTATATAATGCATATAAACTGCAGAGGGCAACAATTTGATTTGTCGCACGGAAATGTCGCCCGCTACCGCTATGTCGCCCGGTACGCAAATGATACGGGATTGTTCGGTATAAAAAAATAAATATTGACTTCCTCGAGGGTGACAGTGCGTCTCGTCAACCCTCGACAACACTGTCGACCTCGGCTAAAGCCTCGGTCGACAGTGTTGCCTCGGGTTGACAATACCTCAAGGAAGTCAATATTTATATAATATTGCACACTAGCTAGTTTATTTGGAATCCCAACAAACTTGCGAGTTTTGCCGAGACTGGTTTCGTTTAATTACGTCTTGTCCCGATATCGGGTCGGTAATACTCGTGAACCGAAACGGTGATCTCCCTTTCCAATTAGAACACGGGGAAAATACCGATTTATATATTTTTGTCTTGATATGATTGAAACAAATAAATGTGTGTTGTTCTTTTTTCTTAAACGCCATCAGCTGACATTTATTTTATAAGTCATCAAATAAAACTAGTATGGACTTTTTAGCTGTGCAGTATCACGTGATGGTGTACAGCAAAATTCATATTGAACTCGGCTGTGGCCTCGTTCAATATGGATTTTGTTGTGCACCATCACATGATATTGCACAGCTAAAAAGTCCATACTTGTATAAGAACCGACCGCTCGGGTGTTGATTGGCTAGTCGTAGCTACCCGTATTGAATTTTGACCCGCCCATAGGTCCCGTGATGACTGTTGTATTATTTGTTTCAATAATATTAGTTATATTATATTGTATGTTATATTTTCATAACATATTTCATAAAATATCTACAAATAAGCTTATGCATACTCTGCTTATTCCAATTTAAAAATGTATTGCTTAAACCTTAAACAATGTTGTAGCACATCAATATTATAGCATATGAATAATATTTACGTGGCGATTATACACAGCTACCAAGCATTGCAATACGAAAGTGTTGAGCATCACATACATACAATAATGTAATAACATTTATGGACAAGTCAGATAATTATACTGATAGTTGCAAATAACATCTCGGAAATTGTACTAGTGTAAACATGTGCATGTACAATGTTAATTAAATATCGATTGTTAACTTCTCGGCGAAATTTTGAGAGATTATAAAAAGTAAAACCGAAGGCGGATTTTAATAGCGACTCAAACTTATAAAGCGTGCGCATGTGGCACAAATATGGTATGAAATATTTTATTATAAATTCCCTTTATTGTACGTTCGGCATATTAGTAAAAGCTGTTATTCTGTTTTTATTTGATTCATGTTACATGAGTGACAAATTCATTCGTTCACAAAAATGTTGGTGTATCTACATGTTTTTGATTACGTTCTAACATTTTGCAAGAGCAACTCTGTATTTCTTTTCATGAGTTTTAGCAAACATTTTAAAATAAATAATACGTTAAAGATTAATTAACATAGAATGTCATGTTTGGTGATAAATATCTATAATTCGTTCCCGAACAATTGCTAAAGCAACTAAATCAAAGTTGTTTCAATACCAAATTTCGCCAAAACGATAAGTTATAAGGCACTTATAATGAAAAGAATGATGTTTGATCATGGTTTCTATTCCTTAATGCATGTATATACCTTTTTACAAGGTATACATGCATTAAGGAATATAAACCATGATCAATATCTTTAATAAGGTGTATTGATTATCATATGCTATTAATGTTTATCAAACCTCAAAGCGTAAATATGCTAAATATTTTTTTCTGTATTACAAATTTAAGAAATTCAATGATTTATAGTTTTATGTATATTTTAAAGTCGGGAATTGATAAGAACGCTATCGTAGATCGTTGTATGAAGAAAAGTAAACATCATCATCAAAAAGGATAACGTCCGTTTACTAAGATACCGGATACTTTCAAAAATCCTCACCAACACCACCACCACCACCACATTACCACCACCATCATCATCATCGTCATCATCGTCATCATCAGAAACATAATAATGGAGGGGGCTGGATTAAGATGAGGTATAATTGATAGTGACAGTAATTTTAGCAGCATTTGCAACAGCAGCAGCAGTTGTTGTAGTGGTGGTGGTAGCACGAGCATCAGTAGTAGCAATAACAGCAGCAGCTGCGGTAGCAGTAGTAGTAGTAGTAGTAGTAGTAGTAGTAGTCGTGGTCGTCGTAGTAGTAGTAGTAGTAGTTGTTGTAGTAGTAGTAGTAATAGTACTAGCAGTAGTAGAAGTAGTAGCAGCAGCAGCTGCAGTAGTAGAATCAGCAGCAGCAGTAGTTGAGGTGTAGTAGGAGAAGTAGTCTTTTAAATATCAATCACAGATTATAAAAAAATCACACAATTATGGACCTTGAGAGACCCAGCAAATAAAAAAGACAACAGAAAAAACTACAGGGTTGTTTTGGCTACCAGTATATAATATATTGGGAATGGTCATTTGTGATGGCTTTAATTAGTTTTGTTCGTTTTTTTTCTCCATTTTATGTTAATAGGACTGTTTCAACCTCCGCACATAAAATTCGACAAAGTACATATTTTGGACTAATAGTAAGTAAGTAAGTATTTTATTTCGATACATCTTTGTACAAACCAAATGTATGGTGGCAGAACCTGCAGTGGACCGTGCAATTACATATATACAAAATGTTTTGGTTTTTCGTGTTGCCAGGACGATACCATAACAGAATCTGGATGATGACACCTTGTCATCCTTGAGCAACTCTCACAATTCAAGATGGCGTCCAATATGGCAAAAAGTCATGTGTGGTCTAAAATTTGGATTTGTAATTGATTTAATCAATGATTTTCTTGTTGAAAACAATTATTTGTTATTATTCTCTCAATATAATAACAAATAAATTCAAAGTAAACACATGGTATCACTGTTAGAAGTGTAGTTATTGTTGAAAAATATAGGTACGCCGAAAATTAAACAAAAATAATACATTTGTATGAAAAAGTCATTATGTTATCTCTTTTATACAATTTTATAAATTTAAAAATGTATTTAACATATTTGTGTTTAAGTATATCTGAGCACTTTGTGCTCGGTGAGCTGTTGGTATAGGGAGATACCAGAGTTATGCCCCCTTTTTCACGATGAAAACTGCAAAATGGACTTTGTGGAACATACAGAGTTCATTTTTTCTCTGATATTGACCAAACTTGCACAGCATGTGTATGAGCAGAAGATTTCAAAATAGTAAAACAATGGCCTATATTGGGATACACACACCAGAGTTATTGCCCCTTGTTTGTGAGAAAACATGAAACAAATGAAAACATCTTAGACTTCATATTTTTTGTTAGCTCAACTGAGACTTTGTGCTTGATGAACTATTGGTACAGGGGTATTGTCCTACATCATCCATAAAGCGTCAACAGTTGTACACCAGTATGCGATAGAGACCACTTTTCATTCAATCTTTACCAAACTTGCAGTTTGTGAATGGCCATAAATTCTTGTTCGATAATGGGGCAGATCGGACCAGGAACACTACAGTTATTGCCCCTTTTTATGAGAAAAACTGCAAAATGCACTTTGTGCAACAAACAAACTTCATTTTTCATCTGAATTTGACCAAACTTGTACAACCTGTGTCTGGATTTTAAAATAATCCGAAAATGACATAGATGTGGGTACAAACACTAGAGCCACTGCCCCTTGTTTGTGAAAAAAATAAACATGGACAATGTGGAGGATAGAGACTTTATTTGTTGTCTAAGCTTGACCAAATTACACTAATCGTATCGCCCCTTATGTGTGAAAAAAATCCATAATTTGTAAATTATTGGCATTTAGTTTCCACAGATAATTAACTTTTAAATCCTTGTTGACTACACTTACACCGTTTGTGGATGACCATAAGATCTCACCTGGGTGCAATGATGGGGAAGATAGAACCAGGAACACTAGAGTTATTTCCCCTTTGTTGTGAGAAAATTTGCAAAAATGGACTTTGTGTAACATGAAAACACGATCAAACTTGGTTGTGCATGGCCATAAGATGTCATAATGAACCAAAGAATTTCCCTGATTTGGCTATAAATACATGTTACAGAGTTATTGGCGCTTGTTTGTGAAAAAAAGGACTATGTTCAGGATAGAGACTTCATTTTTCACTAGTGATGGCAGCAAATAGTATTTAAGTAACCGGTTAATTGGTTTTGGTATTTGAGCTGCTAACTGGTATGATGATGATTCGTTTGGTTGACTACTCCCTATCGATGATAAACGTAGCACTGGTGTCTTTATTGCTGTCACTTGCGACTGTTTTAATTATTGTGTAAAAACAAGGTACAAAACACTATACATGGAAATCAACTGGATGTTTGAACCTCATGTGATTGTAGGGATAGGATGAACCTCTGTGTCATGTAAATGTGATTGAGCATGATAAGTAAGCTGAGCTATGTTCCCCACAGTTTCGACCCATAAAAGCATCTGTATTGCACCTATTAATTGCCAGGTGATTAACATAAGTAGGCCGGACAGACGTCAATTGCCAGGTTAACTACATGAGAAGGCATGACAGGCATCTGTATCGCACCTGTCTATTGCCAGGCCAACAACAGTAGGATATCTGTCTGATGTGCGTCAGTTTGTTGGCGATTACATTCAGATGTCAGAGATGGTCTCTTTCATTACCTATACTCAGGTGGGTGCTTTGGTCCATCATGACCCTCTCGTTTAATATTAACCAAACTGGCACTGTTTGTGTATGACCATAAGATCTCAGTCAATGACTAGCATGGGCCAGATTGGACAAGAAAGACCAGAGTTATTGAATCTTGTTGTATACCAAAAATACTATATTCTTGATAGAGACTTCACATTTTCACTTGGGATGACAACAAATAGTATTTCAGTAACCGGTTGATTGTTTTTGGTATTTGAGCTGTTAACCGGTGAGCTATAAATGTCATTTATAAGACATAACAAGAGTGCCATTGTCATAAAGATACACCCGTCAAAGAAGCTTTTTTTGAGGTAAAGATTCAATTACTGAAGAGAAACAATTCATAAAGTAATAAGGTAGAGCAATGGTATTTGTGCATCTAATTCATCTCCACAGACTCCCTCTGTGTGTTGAGTTGAGTTATCAAAACTATTCCTTGTACATTCTTAAATCTATATCAAGACAACACAATAATCAAGGTTTGTACTAAAAACTTTGGTGATTGCATATGATTTATAGTTCTTCACTTTCCCATCTCATGATGGCGATAATTTCTTCAATCTTATTTAAACATCCCTTAAACATGCTTTGAGCAAATATTTGACATTTGACCAATAGATTGGCCTTGGACCTAGGGACCTGGTGCTTGAACGTGACATACCATATCATGATGGTGATCATTTATAACAACTTACATTGTATTTAAAAATCCCTCCAGGGTGACACAATTATGCTCTGGACAAACATTTGACCTTGAATTATGACCTTGGCCATGACCCTAGGGAAGTGGTTCTTGCATGTAACATACCGTCTCATAATTTTTCCTGTTACATAATAACAACATGATATCACTTCTTGCAAGTTATTTAAAAATTCTTTCATGCTTGACAAAATTATGCTCAGGACAAAGTTTATGGACTTATTTATACAAATTGACCGCAAAGTGTGACCCTGACCTTGGATCTAGGGACATGGTTCCTATACGCGACCCAACTTCGCTTGATAGTACCTCCATGCATGTAAATATTAGGTTTTGAATATATATTTAATCTTTGACATAGAATATGACATGGACCTTGGACAAAATGATCTGGTTCTTATGCATGACACAATGTCTCATAAAGCTTATCACTTCTGGAATGTTTTTTTTTAAAATCCTTTTGTATGGACAAATATAGGATCCAATATCTTTTATATTTGACCTTTGACCTTGTTCTTCGACATAGGGACCTGGTTTTGCATGTGAGACACCGTCTTACAATACTTATCACTTCCGCCAAGTTATAAATCCGTCCATGCTGGACAAAGATATCCTCCGGACAAAGTGTTCAGGATTGATTTCTTATATTTGATATTTGACCTTTAATTATGACCTTGACCTTAAACATAGGGACATGGTTTTTGCGCATGACATTCCCTCTCACCATGCTTGTCACTTCTGCTAAGATATTTGAAATTTTGGCCAAATGAATCAGAAAATACTACATCTCACTGGTCAATTGTCACACATCTTAGTGTTTATCATTTCTTAAAAACCAGGTTCACTGCACAATTAAATGTGCAGTTGGAAAACATATGGCCTGGATTTTTTAGGTGTTGCATGGACAATGATCCACCTGGACTGTGAAAGTCAAGTACATTTTCAAAATTGTTAATGCGTTTCAACGTCTGTTCTACAATTGGATCCATTTCTTGACATAGTTGCAAGAGATCATCATCACTAATGTCATCATTATTGTCACTGGAAGGTACTGGTACATTAGAACATGAAACCATGGTTGTGGAAGAACAATTCCGGTGAATAATATTAGCCATCTTCTTTGGCGGTCAAGGCTCAAGCTATGATAACTGTTGAGAGTCATAATGTTTTTATGCCCAGTAACCTGAACCACTTCAGTGGGTGCACATCCTGCATTCAAGAGAGAAGCTACTGATGTCTTTCTGCCTGAATGGTTCACATGTCTTGCTGTGAATCCTGCTTTTTCGCTCATTGTTTTTGCAAATTGGTCATGTCGGGTCTTACCTATGGGTTGATTTTGGAACCAGCATGGGTCATCTCCTTCGACTTTATCACTGGTCCGCAGATAGAATCTACTTCCGGACGGAGACTGGTGAGTGGTCATTTGCTTTTATACTCCATATATAATTTCACCGGACAGCGCTCGTCTCCTGAAATGACATTTTTTTGTTATTACAAGTAATTGAATATTTTAATATCACTTCAAACAAATCTTCTTTGAGAATTTGAAACAGACATTTAAGCTTAAATATATCACATAGGTATAATAAAATTTTTAATTCATTTTGAAATACAATCTTCCTCACATTTTTTATTCTTTTCAATATTATTGACATTTACAAATCAGAATTAAACTTTAATACTGCAATGCTTATAATAACTAGATTTACTACATTTTTGCTCAGAGATCTTGGGTTTGAACATTTTTGCATCATCTGTTACAGTATCCCTTTCCTTGTCTTGGTTGCTCTCTCTGTGTATTCTATGTATCTGGTTCCATCCGCAGTCTGTCTCAGTTCTAAGTCCCCCCAAAGCATGTTCATATGTTCCTGTCTACCTCTCAGTCCAAAGTAAAGGGTCTTGTTTAACCAGAGTGTGTTGATAATTGAGTTTGGGGATTCTGCCAAAAGTAAAAATAATTTTCAGAAGTACGATAAAGGAATAGGTCCCGAAACAGGATTTACATCTCTGCATTAAAAAAAAACAACAACAAAAAAAACAATACAATAATTGTACATTTCTATTTATATCTGTTTAATGTGCGATAAAACTAATAAAAATGAATTTAATTATTAACTCAGGAAGTTCGATATGAGTTTTTAAGTCATAAACAAGTATCTATATCTATATTATATCTTAAAATGTTTTTCTTCGTATTATTCAAAGCAGAGCAATTATAAAACGACTAACTTTACTCGGTTACGAAATGTAAAGGTTGCGAAATGAACATAAATCAAAGTGACCTCCCTTGTTGTTACGCAACGGTAATCAAACACTTGACAGAAATCAGCTGATCATGCTGATTGCATTTTAAGTTTGCTTATCTTTACCAAGTAGTTTTTTTTCTGTACAGGATGTCAATCTCTTCTGCTGTAAACGGATCTGCTCGCTTGGCTTTGTTCCCCAGTCCTTTTTCTTTCAAATCGACGGCCTTAGCTCTCAGGACATCTCTGGAGTGCTTAAACCGCAGATCGCTCACAATATCAGAAGCGTAGTTTTTCTCAGACAGATATCTCTTGATGCTCCGTTGAATCCCTTTAATCGTACCTGGTTCAAGGTCTTTGTTCGTTTTGCAGTCCATGACACTTAGAAAATATCTTGCAATTCACATATCCAATGCTGCCAGCCCCATTTCTTCGAAATCAGTTCTTTCATCTGCCATCGATAGCCATTCACGGAAGCGTTTCACATCACTTGCGTTTTTTTTCTTTGTATTTTCATTAGTTTTGCTTTCAAGAAAATCGAATGTATCTTGGTTTGTAATTTGTTTGTCGTTCGATAGTCTCATCAGCCTGTATTATCGCGTCGAGATCCATAAGACGATTTGCTAGCGATTCTAGCGTTTTTTTCTGACAACGCCATGATTTCGACTGATTACGTCATTACGTCGCGCGATCGGATTCTCTTTGATAATCGATAAGTCGGCCGCGGCCAATTATATTATATCGGCTCAGCGGATCCGCGTAACGGCCCGTTATCGACGTCAGTTTGTTACTATTATATATGTATTATATATATGTATATGTATATATAAATATATATATATATATATATAATCTGGCAACTTCGTGGCCTCCGGTAAGTTCGTGGATGAAATTATGAATGACGCAACGTCGCGTGGCCGAATTCTATGCAAGTGTGAGCCGAAGAGCAGTCTTACTAATGAGAGAACAAATATGCGTAAAAACATGGACAGAAAAATATACCATGTTAGTTAGGTTTATTGCAGTTATTTGTGTTTTAAATATTATTTGTTAAAAAAATCCACCCCTCGTGTTGTTAATAAACATTTTATTAGTATTGCTTTTATTAAAAACCAACAAAAATCAAAGTAAACAATCAAGGGCATTGACAAATTGTCGTATGTATATTAAAACCTGAAAATCAGTGGAAGGGCCTCTGCGTATGACGTAATAAAACGTTGCCCACGAACTTACAGGAAGTTGAAAACGATCAAGGTCTATATTGGGTCATGTTCATTTTCAAGCAATATTACGGATTTGCGAATAAATATTGGCAATTCTGATATATAAAATAGTTAGATTACATTCAGATCGATATAATGCGATTTTTTTATCTTGAAACAATTGGGGTTTTATGCGCATGCGCAAAGTCGAATGCTTAACACCCACGAACTTACAGGTGTAGAGGCTATATGACGTCGTGATAAGTTACTTCCAATATATATACATGTTGTGTTTTCTCGATAGATACGCCGTTAAAGATTTGTTCAGAATGTAGATTTCATATATATAGGATCTGACACGAGTTGTCATTTCATACTATATTTTATTAAACGAGTTCAGGAATTTTGTTAGTAAGCGAGCCTTTAGCAGTGAATCATTTTTGTATATGTTATCGACATATACTGTTAAAAATACAAAACAACAATTACTTTAAGTTTTGGAAAAGATGTTTATTTTGAATTTCAGATGCTCTAGTAACCAACTGATGATAGAGAAGAAGGGCATTTACGTGTTGATCGTGGTCTTAGATTTTTTTTCCAATAATTTTAAACGAAATGTGTTTTGTATTGAAACACAACAGCGCTTTTTAGTGCATGACTTTGTATAATGAGCTACGAGAACGATATTAATGAGCCGCGCCATTGTTTCTGGAAATGTGGCGCGTCGTGAGAAAACCGGACTAAATGCATGTGCGTAAAGTGTCGTCCCGGAATAGCCTGTGCAGTCCGCACAGGCTAATCCAGGACGGCACTTTCCGCCTACAGTGGATTTATGTGTATAGAAGAGACTTCCTTGAAACAGAAAATACCATACAAGCGGAAAGTGCCGTCCTGGATAAGCCTGTGCGGACTGCACAGGTCTATCCGGGACGACACTTTACGCACATGCATTAAGACCGGTTTTCTCACGACGCGCCACATTTCCAGAAACAATGGCTAGCCAGTACATGTATTAAACACAGACCAACTGTTTGTTAAAATTGTGTCTGATATCACGAATCAAAGTATATTTACGCTAGCTAGGTATCTTGTTGCTGCATCCATGCTCAGATCAAACATTATCGATGTATAGTGTAAATAGTTATTCATTTATATAATTATACATATGTATATATTATATGTATACATGTATTTTTTTTTACTGATGTATATCTGCAATATGTCTCTGTTTATAAATTTCGTCTATACAAATAGATGGTTGAAAACAAGGAGGTTCTAGATCAGATCTAGTCAGTTGCACTCAAATCTATATACTAGTTGCTGAGCGTGTTCTATTACCTAGACATTTTAAACACTGAAGAGCGAATTCTAATTTTATGTAATTCTTTAAAGTGTCCATGTGATGAATTGCGGGCTAGACGATAACACACTTCGCCATACAAAGTTTCGGGCATGATTTTATTATTAGATTGTATTTGTTATATTTAACGTGCATTCTCATTCATCGAAATGGCCAAACCCTTGCAATAACCATGTTATTTAATTATGCTATGGGCGGTTACATACACTTCTTGATACGTGTTGCCGGAAGACAACTTGCTAATATATGTATTGGGCAGAAAATTGTATTAAATTTGAAAAACTGTAAAAACTGTTAACCTGTAAGATGACGAGCAATAGCAGTGTTTGGTCAAACTGTAAACACTTTCCATTCCTCATTGTCAGTTTCGTTTTGCAAATGAGTCCTGCTCCATACCTAGCACATTGTTAAACAAAACTTTCTATTGGGGTTGATATCCAGAAAAGAGATTACTAGGTCAGCCACACTCAATCCAAAAACGATTACTAGCCTCGACACAATCAAACAAAAATGATTACAGGCTAGACACAGTCAAACAAAAAAAGATTACAGGCCAGACACAGTCAAACAAAAGGAAATTGCTATACAGCAAACCAGGCACTGTCAAACAAACAGCGATTTCTAGGGCAGATACAGTCAAACCAATTACATGTATGCAGCAATATCTCTTTGCATTACCTTTTCTTAAACTTCGACACCAAGTCATATGTTAGGGCGCGATTTTATACAGATTGGTTTAATATTCAAATTCCGTTAAGTTTGATATTGTGATACATGTATTTAGTTGAATTCAGGTTAAAGTATACAAACGATATTTTTACCATTACACCATTGAATTTGTCATAAGTATTCCAAACTTGTTACGAATCTGTCCTCCATATTAGTGGGATGTTCCCACATTTTTATGACCAGTGTAATGGAAATGTTTTGCTATTCGCCGATGGATTTATTTATTCGGGTCTATTGGCTTGGAATTTGATTGGGTATAGAGAATGCCAAAAGTTGGGTTAGACAGCAATGCCGAAAAAAAAAGAAACTGCGATATTTTATGCCACCATGCACTGCAGTTTCATTATTTTTATATAAAGTACCATACAAGCTATTGTTAAATGTATCAGTGTATCAGTGTGAACTTAAACGGACCTTCAATCCGAATGTGGTATT